>JAVTVY010026619.1:0-110639 GCA_036873755.1 Hanleya hanleyi | reverse complement strand
ACCCGATAAGAGTTTCAATATGATACCACTCATGTTTGCATACAGACTGAGACTAATGCCTTACAAATTACTTTATATGAACACTCAATCATGCACTCTCTTACCCACTCACTCACTTTCTCACTCCCTTTTCTCCCCCTCCACTTCCTCCTGCTCCACAAACATCTACACACATAATCTGAGGTAAGTCTACCAGGTAGCCAGAACGAACATGCCCACCACTCTTTATATATATATATAGTACAAATTCAGGAAAAGGGTTAAACGTGAAGATAAATTGTTTGAAAGTAGGGAAATCGCCGGCACGCTCACATTGCTCTAATGCGCATTTCGGCTGTTTATTCAGCTTCTTCTAAGAGCATACTCGCGATATGCCAGATCGTAAGTTTTATAAGGTACAGTGTTGTATAACATTGTCCTTGGTGATCATATCCAATATACGTCATAAAAGATGCCTTTTTATGTGGTGTAACTATATAAATGAATAACTACACAAAGATAGCATGACGGAGTTTCCGATAGATACTGTATTATACTCGCATGTTATTATACTCGCAACTCGAACTATTATACTGAATATAATACAGTATCGGAAACTCCATCATGCTATCTTTGTATAGTTATATATATATATTTTGTCCATTGTCGATTTCATCGTCAAATGCAGGTATTCAAATGATTTGACAAAAAAAGTAGTTTCGAAACAAGCAAAGTTGCCATGTGAATGGTACAGTATCTCACAGACTGTGATGTTTACATTCGAGAAAACGCCTTTGTGTGTGTGTGTGTGTGACTGTTAATAGAGTGAATAGTTTTTCAATCCACAGGAAGTATGCATACTTCTGGTGATGGCCTTCAAATAACAGATTTCGGTATTGATCGTGTTAAGAATTAGTTTTGGAGCATTGTAATGAAATCCAATCAGAGGGCGTGTGTATCAGATGTTTTCCCAATACATGCCAAACATTATCAAAGCGGTCGTCGTATAATACCGGGACCTTCTGCTGGGCCATTTTTTTTCCAGGAACAGTCAAAATGCAGGTAGAAAAAATAATTTGACAAATGGTACTAGTTCCAAGTGATCAAACTTCCTCTGTATTCAGTTAGCAATTCGCCATGTGGATGTTCCGTACAGTATCTCACAGGCTGTGTTAGGGTATTACGCAGGGTTCTGCAAACGATGTAGTGAAATATAAAATGCATATCTTGAAAACTACCGCTCTCACAACTAAATTTATATAGCACGTCCTTTTCATCCCGACAAAGCATGGAATACTAAATATGTAAAACTTACATGTATCTTTATCGTCAAAAAAACCCCGGAAGTTTGTTTAAATCTTTGATGCGATCGGGCGACGGAAATTTAGCAAGTCTTCACTTGAAAAAAATCGTAACTAGATCAATACCGAAGCTTGTTATTTGAAGGGCATTGCCAGAAATATGTATACTTCCTATGGATTGAAAAACTATTGACTCTATTAACAGTCATACACCCACACGGAGGCGTTTTCTCGCATGTAAACAGTCTGTGAGATACTGTACCATTCACATATTAAGTGAATACAGAGAAACATAAACATTGGTCGTTAGAAACTACATTTATTTGTCAAATCATTTGCACGAAAACCTGCATTTGACGATAAAATGAACCATGGACAAATTAAAAAAAAAATAAAAATAAAAATAAAATTTAAAAACAAAAACGGACTTTCGCTGGGAAACCCACTGTTCTATTTAATAGATCATGACGTCTGCTCTACGCCGGGGAATTTTCACGGAAACCCCCTGTTCTGTTTACAGACCGAGGGCGTCTAGTGCTACTTTTTTCGGGGAATTTTACGGGAAATCCTCTATTCAATTTATAGATCATTACATCAAGCTCTACGCCGGGGATATTTTTTTCGGGGAATTTTACGGGAAATCCCCTGTTCTATTTATCGATCATTATATAATCGCTATTTATAGATCATTACGTCATCGCTCCACGCAGGTGGCTAAAAAGGGACGGAATTCTGAAAACCGTATTCATTTTTGCGAAAGTCGAGGCGAAGCCATGTTGTACAACATTATGAGTTCCAAATCACGTCGTGGCACAGATCCAAAGAGTGCAGTTGTCCGTGTTGGTACACTTGCCCGAGAAGCGAACTTTATCTCACAGTCTATCGGTACGGTACGTAGGTATAAACGACGAGGTCATCGATTACGTCAGGACACATCACCCGTACGATCTAAGAAAACAGATCCGCTAGTGTATTGATACCTGGTGCTGGGTAGAAGAGGACGGTGCCTGTATACATCAACTGATAGAGGCTTTACGTCGTGCTCACCGCTTGGACTTAGAGCGAAAGTTAGAGTCGGGGAGTACTTATCAGCCCGAGTATGCAACGCGAACGATCTCGATCACCGCTGACGCGGAATGCAGTCCCCGCTGCGGTGGAAGATGATTTCACCACAGATCCCGACGAACCGCCCATAGAAGTATTACCAATACAGGATGCTGTGACTACAATCCACCAACGTCATTGGCCCATGACCCGACGATGTTTGGGGGATCCTCCATGCCCCCAGTTCCCAAATGTAAATTTCCCTCTACACCACCCAACCTGATGATGTTATCAACACAGGATGAGCTTAATGATAAAAGGGAGAGAACTCATGTCAGGGCGCGTTAGTCTGACAGAACTTACAGCGGAGAGATAGAGATGTTTTGCAACAGCTGATATCTACCGCAAAATATTCTGTGAGACGGCATAAACGGGAGGGAAATCTACCATGATCTATTAGATGAAGAAATGAATATAGGAGAGAAAATCTTACCTCACAACAGCGCGACAGTCTCCGTTCTACCTTACTAAGGTCGAATAAAGGGGAGAGAAATATATCTCAAAATGTTCTGCGAGACCGGGATAAAGGGGAGAGAAATCTACCACGATCTGTTCGGTGAACAGATGGATAGAGGAGAGAAAACTTACCTTACGACAGCGCGACAGTGCGACAGTCTACATTTTACCTTACTAATGATGGAATAAAGGGGAGAGAAATCTGTCTCAAAATACTCTGCGAGACGGGCAAAAGGGGGAGAGAAATCTATTACCATCTGTTCGGTAAAGAGATGAATAGAGGAGAGAAAACATACCTCACGACAGCGCGACAGTCTACATTTTACCTTACTAATGATGGAATAAAGGGGAGAGAAATCTGTCTCAAAATACTCTGCGAGACGGACAAAAAGGGGAGAGAAATCTATTACTGATGGAATAAAGGGGAGAGAAATCTGTCTCAAAATACTGTAATAAACTTTGCCCAACTGTTGATGTAGTTGTTGTTGTTGTTGTTGTTGTTACTGTTCAATTAGGATTCTACTGATGTTATTGCACGTGTCTTGCACGATAAATACCCAAAGGTCAGTATACAGCAAAGAGTGTACCATAGAACGCTCCCGTGAGTTCGTAGGGACAAAAGTATATTATCCAATCTCATTCCTGTGTCAATTCTTGATCAGGAATAGTAATAAAGAGTCTGTTGTCAGTCAACGATAATAAATTTATTATCGACAAGTTTGCAATGTAACAAATGTCAAGATCAGGATTCTGCAACTTTGCCGTACAGAAAATATATGTCAACATAGAGGTTCTCCAAACGTATTTACAGTTGTTCAGCAATAAAGGAATTCCACTATAGGATTCCCTTCTTTCGTCAGTTTGTGTACCGTACAACCATTCCCAGTCCCTGTTCTGCTTGATTCCCGAAATAAATATATAAAACGTCTCTGGAACAATTAGGTTCTGCATAAATAATAAATATAGCCGATTAGATAATAATTATGACGAATCAATTCATAAAATCACAACTGACCTGACGAGGTGACCTCTCCGACGATTGCCCCAATTCTGACAATGTTATGGTATATCCCAGTCTAAAAATAGGTTTCAAAGGGGGACGCCGCCTCGTTTTCACAATAGAATGAATAATGCATTATGGGAACAACATGGCGGATACACGACAGAATGACTAGTTTTCGTTGATAAACAAATGTAATATAGCCCGTAACAAACACTACGAGACCGAAATGACTACGTAAGATTGAAGCTTATAACAAGTACAGACTATGAAATTAGTTGTTGAGGAAAGATAGCCGAGTAAACGTAAGTATACAATGCGACTATGACTTGGCAACGTGCCAACGGTATACACACGCTGTAACGTAAGTTGTAACAACATCTGTGAAACCAGTAGTATCCCGAAAATTCATCACATTACCCCCCTCCAAGATTCGATCCTCCGGAATCGATAAAAAAAAAATAAAAAAAATGAACAATACGTATCTGCCGTTAAAAACATTTACCCTCTTTCATAGTCATGGGAACAATTATGATAACATTAATAACAATAAAAAAACCATTCAGTCCTAGATCAATTCTGATAACAGTCCTAATAAATCCACATTAATTTTAAATCAGCAAAAGAACTCTTCGGTTGTAATTCTACATTTTAATTTTCCTACAACAAAGTTCTCCTCTATTGTCACCATCTTCAATCCGTCCTTCTCAAATACACTCTCTGACCGTATCCTCTTCACTAACTTCTCCTCATCTCCAAATTGCTCCTCAATAATTATTCTTCTCTCCAACTTATCCTTCTTCCTCTTCTTCTCCTTTCTCTGTTCTCCCTGTTTTCTTTCTTCCTCCTTTTCTTTCTCAGCCACCTCCCTGCTCACCACACTTTCTTCTTGCACATCTTCCTCCTCTTCCTCGGATGACTCCCATTCCATGTCCACTCTCTGCTCCGGAATACTGTCCAACTTGATATTTTTTCCCCTTCGATCCACTATGTTTAACCACAGGCAATCTTGATATATCTTTCTCTCTCTCTTCCCCTTCCAATTCCAACATCACTTCATCCTCCCCGACACCCAAATCCAAATCTGTCAACTCCTCATCCTCACTTTCCTTCTCTTGTTGCTCCTGTTCACGATCACCATTAATCTCACTATTCTCCCTGTCCTCTGTTCTCTCAACTGTTCTTCTGTCATTCGACATCTCCTCTTGTGCACCCTCTTTTCTTCTTTCATCCTCACCATTCTCCCTTCTCTCTCTACTTCTTCCTCTACTGTCATCATGCCACTCTCCATCTCTTCTTTCACCACTCCTTTCTATTGGTTCTCTACTTCTTCCTCTACTGTCATCATGCCTCTCTCCATCTCTTCTTTCACCATTCCTTTCTCTTCGTTCTCTACTTCTTCCTCTACTGTCATCATGCCTCTCTCCATCTCTTCTTTCACCATTCCTGTCTCTTCGTTCTCTACTTCTTCCTCTACTGTCATCATGCCTCTCTCCATCTCTTCTTTCACCATTCCTTTCTCTTCGTTCTCTACTTCTTCCTCTGTCATCATGCCTCTCACCATCTCTTCTTTCACCACTCCTGCTTCGTTCTCTTCCTCCACATACACTGTCATTTCCTTCAAACGTAACAGTTCTCTCCCCATGCCTTCGGGACTTATGGTCTGCTAAGTCGGCCTTTCGTGTGTAACTGATATGGCATATATCACAGGTAAAACGAACCATGTCATGCGACACCCGCCGATGCCGAGCCAGATTTGATGGCGTAGAGAATTGTTTATCGCACAATCTACACTTGTGTTCTCCCAATCTCATCTTCATTCCTAAAATAAAATAGAAATCAACAAACAATGCTAAAATACAGTCGTAAATTATTCTTCAACTTGGCAAAGCTGCAGTGTCCATTGGGAGCTCAGGAGCGTTCCACAGCACTCTTCACATTATCGTTATCCGCTAACCCCCATCCCTGTGGACGATTCCCTTTGAATGGTTTCAATTTATCAAAATGTACGACCCTTGCCTTTGCTCTAGGCCTCCTGCGGATTCTGTAGGTTACACGCCCTATCTGATTCATTATTTCAAAGGGACTCTCCCATCGAACTTGTAACTTAGGAGCTACGCCTTTGTTGATGAATTCCCAGTTCCATGATCAATAATCCCCTCAGAGATTCCTTGTGCGTGAATTCCTCGCACAACTCCAGCTGTAGTACCTTTGTGAATGATAATAGGCAAACCCCCGGGATTGCAGACCCGTACAGGAATGGTACCATCTGATACATCCACTACAGCTCTAGCCGTTATCAAACCTTTGCTGGACAAACCAGACTGTTCAAAAGGTTCAATAATCCCGACACCAGTCTTACGCTGACTGGTGTCCAGTTGAACCGACATCACTTTTTCATGACCTGCCGGAACAACTACCGTCTCCTTAACAGAAAGACGACAGCAGAAATTATTCTTATCTGCTCCACGACATGAAACAATTCCGTTTGCATGACGCAATTCCATTATCAAACCTTTACTGAACAAACCAGACTGTTCAAAAGGTTCAATAATCTCGACACCAGTCTTACGCTGGCTGGTGTCCAGTTGAACCGACATCACGTTTTCATGACCTGCCGGAACAACTACCGTCTCCTTAACAGAAAGACGACAGCAGAAATTATTCTTATCTGCTCCACGACATGAAACAACTCTGTTTGTATGACGCAATTCCATTTTCTCCAAGTCCACAGTAGCTCCAGTACTGAGGAGAAAATCCATCCCTATAATTCCGGGATAATTTATATCAGCCACTACCACATCAATAGTAGCTCCCAAGTTGCCCACATCAACTTGTGTTCTCATTACACCATGAACCACCAAGGGAGTCCCATCAGCCTGCTTGACCGTTCCACTGAAAGGTCGCAAACCAGGTTGCTTTCCAGGGTTTATAGTCCGGTAGCCAAATCGCAAAAAGGGGTCTAAATAAGGTTTTCGTAGCACCCCCCGCGTAGATTTAGTTTGACAACTGTTTATGAACGAGTATCATCTCCTGGTCAATTCTAGACCTGATGTAGGCATCTACGGTGGTGCCTAAGATCGCAGCATGCATTTCGTCACGGCTGTCCGAACAAGAAAAACTTAACTCTAAGATGGGGGTAGGGGTATTTATGAACGTATATCTTTTTTATTCTTGCATTAAACTTTCTGTAACTTCCCATACCTGACCTCTGAATAATGTTCTATTAGATAACGTAATCCAATTTACGCCTTTTACGTTTTTTTACGTCATGATGACGTCATAACTTGGAGGCTACATTTTTCCTCGATTTTTTTAGAAATGAGACTCGATTTTTTGTTTTGCAGTTGCAAAAACTCTTTTTGCATTCTGCCCGATTTGTATTTATGAAAGATAATCCTCTCTTCTTTAATTCTAGACCTAGTTTAACCATCTAATATGCACTTCATGGATGCAACATAACGACGTTTAACGGCACCAGAGCATGAGAAATATGAAGCCGAAATAGGGGTAGGGGTGATTTCGTTCTAATATTTTATTTCTCCCCTTTCCTAACGCAATGAAATTTATCACATATTGAGTCTGTGTACGGATCATTCAGATAAAGCAATCCGATTCCAATTATCTTCAATATTGGTGTCACCATGTCGTTATTATCCCCATGGAATTATTTTTTTTCTTGCACTTTTGTTGTAATTTTCCAGTGGTGTATTGTTACCCTGTTAACTTTTGCTTGATGTGTGTATTCAAGACCACACGAATGCATGGCTTACTTGAAATGGGGTGTTGTTGTCTACGATAATGAGTAAGGTCGCATGATGCCTTCTCCCAATGCTCTCTGAGTAACACAAAAACAAACAAGGAATGGGGGCAGGGGTGATTATGCTTCGATATCTTCTTCACACTTGGGTCACACCTTGTGATTGGATACTAGTTGGGCAAAACGAGGAATCAAACTTCCAATACTTCAATCTTTATGTGTAATTGTTTCCTCTTTTTATCTGCTACATGTGGCGCTATGTATAGTACTTACATATTCATGGCAATAAAGAATATCTATCTATCTACTTCTGGAATGAAGTCTCTGTAATGTCTGTTTTGAACTCTCGTGTATATTCTTTATAGCATAGTCAATGTTACAGGGCTATATATCATCCCTCTGAAATATTTGTATCTAATACCGCCCAAGTCCGTGTTAGGGGCCGTGTGGTCATGTCATTGAATATATCCACTGAATGAACAGTCACAATAAAAGCGGGCTTGAGATAAAAATCATCACAGGGGTCGCTTTTGGTTCTTGTGAGGTTTTTAGAAATATACAGTCAGTATATTTGTCGGTGGGGTAATATGACTTCTTGTCAGTACGCCGGCTTCGTTTCTCACCGCCCTTTTAATGTTACATTTAATTATTGTATGTGTTTAATATGTTTCACACATGTTAAACTCTGCTCGACTTTGGCTAAGGATTATCAACTAGCTGCTAATGGTCAACTCTTATCCAAGAACGGCTTTGCATGATCTTGCCGCTTGCATTTATTAATCTAGCTTGTGGTCAATTATTAACCAAGAAATTATGGACATACAGAAAGAAGATGGAGTCAACTTTTCTAGTCTCGCCAATGTTTCGATATCTAAATAGAGAAAACCAGTTAATTTGCTAGATGAAATGTGTGAATGTTGAAATGATGGGAATGGATTCAGATCAGAAAGTATTGAGGGAAGACGAAAGGCAGATAGTCCGGTAGCCAAATCGCAAAAAGGGGTCTAAATAAGGTTTTCGTAGCACCCCCCGCGTAGATTTAGTTTGACAACTGTTTATGAACGAGTATCATCTCCTGGTCAATTCTAGACCTGATGTAGGCATCTACGGTGGTGCCTAAGGTCGCAGCATGCATTTCTTCACGGCTGTCTGAACAAGAAAAACCTAACTCTAAGATGGGGGTAGGGGTATTTATGAACTTATATCTTTTTTATTCTTGTATTAAACTTTCTGTAACTTCCCATACCTGACCTCTGAATAATGTTCTATTAGATAACGTAATCCAAGTTACGCCTTTTACGTTTTTTTATGTCATGATGACGTCATAACTTGGAGGCTACATTTTTCCTCGATCTTTTTAGAAATGAGACTCGATTTTTTGTTTTGCAGTTGCAAAAACTCTTTTTGCATTCTGCCCGATTTGTATTTGTGAAAGATAATCCTCTCTTCTTTAATTCTAGACCTAGTTTAACCATCTAATATGCAATTCATGGATGCAACATAACCACGTTTAACGGCACCAGAGCATGAGAAATATGAAGCCGAAATAGGGGTAGGGGTGATTTCGTTCTAATATTTTATTTCTCCCCTTTCCTAACGCAATGAAATTTATCACATATTGAGTCTGTGTACGGATCATTCAGATAAAGCAATCCGATTCCAATTATCTTCAATATTGGTGTCACCATGTCGTTATTATCCCCATGGAATTATTTTTTTTTCTTGCACTTTTGTTGTAATTTTCCAGCGGTGTATTGTTACCCTGTTAACTTTTGCTTGATGTGTGTATTCAAGACCACACGAATGCATGGCTTACTTGAAATGGGGTGTTGTTGTCTACGATAATGAGTAAGGTCGCATGATGCCTTCTCCCAATGCTCTCTGAGTAACACAAAAACAAACAAGGAATGGGGGTAGGGGTGATTATGCTTCGATATCTTCTTCACACTTGGGTCACACCTTGTGATTGGATACTAGTTGGGCAAAACGAGGAATCAAACTTCCAATACTTCAATCTTTATGTGTAATTGTTTCCTTTTTTTATCTGCTACATGTGGCGCTATGTATAGTACTTACATATTCATGGCAACAAAGAATATCTATCTATCTACTTCTGGAATGAAGTCTCTGTAATGTCTGTTTTGAACTCTCGTGTATATTCTTTATAGCATAGTCAATGTTACAGGGCTATATATCATCCCTCTGAAATATTTGTATCTAATACCGCCCAAGTCCGTGTTAGGGGCCGTGTGGTCATGTCATTGAATATATCCACTGAATGAACAGCCACAATAAAAGCGGGCTTGAGATGAAAATCATCACAGGGGTCGCTTTTGGTTCTTGTGAGGTTTTTAGAAATATACAGTCAGTATATTTGTCGGTGGGGTAATATGACTTCTTGTCAGTACGCCGGCTTCGTTTCTCACCGCCCTTTTAATGTTACATTTAATTATTGTATATGTTTAATATGTTTCACACATGTTAAACTCTGCTCGACTTTGGCTAAGGATTATCAACTAGCTGCTAATGGTCAACTCTTATCCAAGAACGGCTTTGCATGAACTTGCCGCTTGCATTTATTAATCTAGCTTGTGGTCAATTATTAACCAAGAAATTATGGACACACAGAAAGAAGATGGAGTCAACTTTTCTAGTCTCGCCAATGTTTCGATATCTAAATAGAGAAAACCAGTTAATTTGCTAGATGAAATGTGTGAATGTTGAAATGATGGGAATGGATTCAGGTCAGAAAGTATTGAGGGAAGACGAAAGGCAGATCCCATCAAACTATTTTCAAATATGATGCATAAAGTGAGACAAAATGCATTTAAGCAGCAGAAACCCGTGCCCACCCAAAGACCTAATTCGTATAACATCCACATCAAAGAAAATGTAGATGGTCGAAATTGAAAATGTATACCTCAATTCATATAAATTAATTCGATAAAAATATCTCATTCGAAAATTGATACTTGTCAGTATCTTTGGTTCTATTCTTGAAGCTAGATATACATTATGGGAACGTTCTATTACACTGTGATGCTTAATTGATATTGACAAACAAAAACACACATTCCAATGCCTTCCTTTTGTATAAAAGGTAATTGAAAAAACAAAATACGAAAAGAAATATCCAATGAATTTGTGAATACAATAGTTATATCACTAGCAAGTGTCAGATCCGATATCAAGATTCAATAATCAGCCGCAGTCCATAAAGGAATTCCGCTTCAATAATCGCAAGACCTATTTCGTATGACAGTTGGCCTCAATGTGTATGAAATAAATACAAGGAAAACATTTTTCAATGATGTCAGGAAGACATAATGATGTTCTATATATAAACTCTGAAATCACTGATCATTATTCTTTATCCAAATGAATTCCAAGTCGTCTCCAGAGTATCAGTCACGCTCTGAATGCAATGTTCATTTGAACACTATGTGAAAACACATGATATCCAAACAACCCCCAATCTTAATAAATTAATATCCTATCAATACTCCCCAATCGTACATGTCGCTATATAGAATATTAAGTATTACAATTGAATTTGGTGTTCTGAGCGCCCTTACCATGAATATTTAATAGCATTATGACATCATGGTCGCATCTGGACTAGTCAACTTGCAGTCGTGGAGGGGAGATAGGGTCACAGTGTCCGTTTATCCTAATGTTTACACCAAAGACCAGTTCATATATCTACCACGTATTATGGTGCCACAATGTCGGGACCGCGAAAACATGAAAAGACATCCCGCCAGCGCGGCGTCTAAGTCGACTGAGCCAACCACAAATTCTCTATCATTAATGTTCCCTTCAAAGCACTATGAAGTGTTCTCAGGATTGGCTCTCACTCGAGTTACTGCAAGCCTCTTAGATAGAGCAGACAGGGTTTAATTTTAATTAGATTGAACAGCCTCAGACGTTATAGCCAAAAACAAAAATGAGCTAAATTCCAGTTGCATTGTAAGGCTGTGTTATCTTGCCGTCATGTATTTGCGCATCCCTCTTCTGTCCATTTTTGCAAATAGCAGGCCAGTCTCGGCAAACAGAGAGAGAGAGAGAGAGGGATATATATATATGATTTATTGGAGCGATATACAAAAGGTGGTACAAACTGACGTCTGGCGGCCATATGACTCAACCACAAGCTTTTCTCGACACCTCACATTCAGATCTCAGACACGAGAATACGGTGGACTTAGACTTAGTATCTCAGCCACGCACTTATTGCAGCTGTTCATGTGAAGAATATGAAGTATCCGCACGACCCATAACACCGGCTTAACCGGATTTAGATACATTAGCTCGGGAGCTGTGATGACAGATCAGCTCAAACAAATAACTCGTTTGATGTTAATGGATGAGCATCGAGGACGCCCGATGGCGTAAATGTCTCAGCATGGGGTAAACACGGGAAATGCAAGAATACCTCGAAAAACTAACCTGTAATACCCGACGTCGTAAGGCTTAAATTTCCTGCCAACCTAATAAACCTACATAATAAATGACATGTACAGGGGGCGGGCCTCGGAGACCAACAGTCCACCTGCAGATAGCTACCATATACAGGTAATATATTGGAGCGATATGCAGAAAGATGGGGGAAAATTGACGACGTCTGGCAACTAAAAGGCCACCATATGACTCGGCTTCCCTCGGCACCTCACATTCAGATCCAAGAATGAGGTGGATTCTCCAACGTAGCCTAAGTATCTCGGCCGCGCTTTTATTGCAGTGTTCATGTGGAGACTATGAAGTATCCTCACGGCCCCTGTAACATCTTAGTTTACCGAGATATCAGACCATCCCAACACGGTCGCCATTTCGATTCTACCCATATTTCTTTGCAAACAAGATTGAGCAAACAGACAATCTCCAGCAATAAAGTCCTTTCCTATTCATTACAATTAATGTTTCCTCCCAATCCCTTGCTGTGATTGTATTAAAGTTATGTATACCCATGCAAAATCAGTATAATCCAAGTTTTCACAATATAACTTTGAGTAGACAAGAAACACGAGGAATTCCAACTAACCCCGATTTTTGTGGGACACCCTCAATTAGAGTTTGTTTTTCTGTCTTATTTCGGGCCAGATTATGAGTTTGTCTCCCACAAAATCATAATAATTTACTTCTGTACGACACTTGGTTCAAATGAGACATTTTGAAACACTATCCAGATATAAGCATAATATTTTATAGAAATAAAGAAAGAACAAGGCGCGATAATCAGACACAAATAAAGAAAAAATACAATTTCTAGATTCATGCCGTCATAGCGAAAAAACTAAAGAAGTTACCAGAAGTCTGGTTACTCTACGTTTCCGGTCGATATCCAAAAGCAATGCGTGGAGCATTTCAGTATGATAAACCGCGAACTAAAGAAAATATGGGAGGGTAATCTCCCCTACCCCCATTTGGATTTAATGGTGTCATTACCGGATAACATAGATATGAATCCATGCTGAGGTCAAACGGGACTTGGTAGAAAGAGGTATCTGGTCTATAATTAAGCGGGAGACATATATCTTTCAAGATTATATGTCAAATATCATCAAGAATGGGTTACTGCGAAAGAAACGGAGACAATCGGAGAAAATATTTCCCAAAACTAATGAGACAAAAGCTGCTCAAGCTTATGACGTCACTATGACGTGGCTGTATTAGCTAGAGTAATCTGGACTATTTATCTGATAGGTCATTATTCGGAGGTAAATTTGTGTAAGTTTCAGATCGCGAAGCGCAGGGGTACTAAAAATATGAGGGCTGAATTACCCCTACCCCCATTCCGGTTTTAAATTTTTCAAAACCAGTCGGCATCAAACAACTGCATGTAGCAACTTTAGGCACCACCGTAGATAACTACATCAGGTATTTAATTGACCGGGAGATGTTGATCTTCATAAAAAAGAAGTCAAACAAAATCTACGCGGGGGGTGCTACGGAATGACACATTCTCGCGAGTGGCGCCCGGACTATTATCCGATGGTATTGATTCAGAGTAATAACAGTTTCTGACGACCCTGTGTCTATCAGGAAACTTAACTGTATATCAGCAATTGTGCCTTGTACATACAGCCCCCCTTTGCTATTTAGCAAAGCCTCTGGTACATTTGTATATCCTTCCAAATGTGACCGTCGTTGATGTTCAGGACTCCCAGGAGTGATATTTACCCAACCCTGAACATCAGATTCTTTTAAATTTTGGGCCTCTAATTTTGACTTGACCAACTCCTGGCCCTTGGAACTGGTCTTTCTCCGTTTCCCGAGTGTTCAGATTCTTTGATTTCGGGACAATTTTTCCTAATGTGTCCTTCCCTGCGACATTGATAACAAACAACTGTGGTCCTAGCTTGATTGATCTGCTTCTTTAGTTGACTCTGCATTTCACTTAATTGTTGTTTCAGTGACATTATTTCTTGTTCATAAAACTTGGAGAAATCCCCATCCGTTTCGATCGCTCGAATCTGCCTAGGAAACACTTTCTGTGACTGTACTTGCCTCAGCCTTTCAGACTCCATATAAGAATCTACTTCTAGTGCCATCCGAATTGCTGCATCAAGAGATTGGGGGTGTGCTCGCAAGATTCCAAAGCGAATTTCTTTGTCCCGTATCGCATCCACAAAATGTATACGAGCTAGTCTGTCTTGAGCTTCTCTGCCCATTTCTGGATATGCCAGTCCTGTTAATCTTCGTATGGCTTGACCCAACTCTTGTAATGATTCATTTGGCTTTCTCAGTCGATTCCTCAGCTCCGCAAGATGAACTTCTGCCCTCTCTCCAGGTCCAAATCTCTGACCTAAAAGATGCTGCAATTCTGTGTAATCATTTTCATGTACCAGTGAGTTTAAAATCTGCTGTGCGGAACCCTTCAGACAAGCTGCCAGATAAAACCCTTTCTGTTCCTCATCCCAGTTATTTATCTTGGCACAGGACTCAAAATGAGCTCTATAGTCCTGCCATGGGACACTGCCATCAAAACGGTCTGGCATAAAGCAAGGTTTGTAAAACTTCCGTGTTTGCGAATGTTTGTCATTATCCACATATTCTACATCCAGTGGTTCACAACACTGCCTTGGAACTTGTGAATTAAATCGAAATTCCGGATTCATTCTCGTCCACGAGTTAGAATTTGGATTCTTCCTGGATTCCGACCAAACTCGATCTTCTGAATTTCCCCTCCTCCATGAAAGAGAATCAGGAATTTCTCGAGATACTGGGTCTCTGAATCTTGAATCACCCCTGTCTTGCTGAAAATTCAAACCTTTTGCCTCACCAAATTGTGCAGTATCCCTTTGATAATCTGGAACTTCGAATCGGAAATCCTGGAGTCCAATCCGAGAATCCTGGATTTTATTTCCTGGATATTTGAAGGTGATCCTTGGATCCTGAACTTCATTACGAGAATCATAAGATTCCATCTGTGATTTCTGATATCCATTCAATGAATCTTGAATTAGATTTTGGTTATTCGGGAGTACGATCATCCTATCCTGGATTTGATCTGATAATTGGATCCTGGAATCCTGGAGTCCATTCCGGGAATCCTGGATTTGATCTGATAATTGGATCCTGGAACCCTGGAGTCCATTCCGGGAATCCTGCATTTGATCTGATAATTGGATCCTGGAATCCTGGATTTGATCTGAGAATCTGATCCTGGAATCCTGGATTTGATTTCTTTGGTATGGAAATGTCATCCTAGCATCTCGTCCTCCATTATGTGGATCCTGGAATGCAATCCCAGAATCCCGGATTGGACTCCTTTGATCCTGGAGTCTGAATCCGGAATCCTGGATTCTTATTCCGGAATCCTGGATTCCATTCCGACACTCCTGGAGTGTAATCCGGGAATCCTGGATTCGATCTTGTTGATCCGGGAGTCCAATTCTGGAATCATGGAGTTCAATCCGGGAATCCTGGATTCGATTTCTTTGATCCTGGATTCGGAATCCGGAATCCTGGATTCTAAATCCGGAATCCTGGATTCTGATTCCGGAATCCTGGATTCTGATTCCGGAATCCTGGAGTCCATTCTGGGAGCCCTGTAAACAACCCCTTCCATTCTGGATTGCGATCCCGGAATCGATGTCAGTCTTGCTTACCACCTTGTGTTCTTGCTTTCCCTGACTTTCATTCCTTGAGGGTTCTCCATTAAACTCTAAGGTTGGATTCCTGGAATCCTGGACTGCAATCCGGGACTCATGGATCAAAAATCGGGAATCAGATTTGCGCATTGCTACTGGGGTTGTGATTAATGTATTAGTATCTATTCTATCCCCGGTGTTATTTTGTGCATGGACTGTATTCAATTCCTCTGGGGGTAAATCTGTATCAATCGTCTGTACCGTCTGGCTGGAATATTTGGGATGAAATGATACTTCTAGGTCTTCTACATCACTCATGCTGACTTCAGACATTAAACTATTATTCCTTTTAATTTGACTAGATGAGATGTCCAAAAACCGCTGCCACCAATGTAATAAACTTTGCCCAACTGTTGATGTAGTTGTTGTTGTTGTTGTTACTGTTCAATTAGGATTCTACTGATGTTATTGCACGTGTCTTGCACGATAAATACCCAAAGGTCAGTATACAGCAAAGAGTGTACCATAGAACGCTCCCGTGAGTTCGTAGGGACAAAAGTATATTATCCAATCTCATTCCTGTGTCAATTCTTGATCAGGAATAGTAATAAAGAGTCTGTTGTCAGTCAACGATAATAAATTTATTATCGACAAGTTTGCAATGTAACAAATGTCAAGATCAGGATTCTGCAACTTTGCCGTACAGAAAATATATGTCAACATAGAGGTTCTCCAAACGTATTTACAGTTGTTCAGCAATAAAGGAATTCCCCTATAGGATTCCCTTCTTTCGTCAGTTTGTGTACCGTACAACCATTCCCAGTCCCTGTTCTGCTTGATTCCCGAAATAAATATATAAAACGTCTCTGGAACAATTAGGTTCTGCATAAATAATAAATATAGCCGATTAGATAATAATTATGACGAATCAATTCATAAAATCACAACTGACCTGACGAGGTGACCTCTCCGACGATTGCCCCAATTCTGACAATGTTATGGTATATCCCAGTCTAAAAATAGGTTTCAAAGGGGGACGCCGCCTCGTTTTCACAATAGAATGAATAATGCATTATGGGAACAACATGGCGGATACACGACAGAATGACTAGTTTTCGTTGATAAACAAATGTAATATAGCCCGTAACAAACACTACGAGACCGAAATGACTACGTAAGATTGAAGCTTATAACAAGTACAGACTATGAAATTAGTTGTTGAGGAAAGATAACCGAGTAAACGTAAGTATACAATGCGACTATGCCTTGGCAACGTGCCAACGGTATACACACGCTGTAACGTAAGTTGTAACAACATCTGTGAAACCAGTAGTATCCCGAAAATTCATCACAATACTCTGCGAGACAGGCAAAAAGGGGAGAGAAATCTATTACCATCTGCTCGGTAAAGAGATGAATAGAGGAGAGAAAACTTACCTCACGACAGCGCGACAGTGCGACAGTCTACATTTTACCTTACTAATGATGGAATAAAGGGGAGAGAAATCTGTCTCAAAATAATCTGCGAGACGGACAAAAAGGGGAGAGAAATCTATTACCATCTGTTCGGTAAAGAGAAGAATAGAGGAGAGAAAAGCTTACCTCACGACAGCGCGACAGTGCGACAGCCTACATAATACCTTACTAAAGATGGAATAAGGGGGAGTGAAATCTACAGTGCGACAGTCTCCGTTCTACCTTACTAAGGTCGAATAAAGGGGAGAGAAATATATCTCAAAATGTTCTGCGAGACCGGGATAAAGGGGAGAGAAATCTACCACGACCTGTTCGGTGAACAGATGGATAGAGGAGAGAAAACTTACCTCACGACAGCGCGACAGTGCGACAGTCTACATTTTACCTTACTAATGATGGAATAAAGGGGAGAGAAATCTGTCTCAAAATACTCTGCGAGACGGGCAAAAAGGGGAGAGAAATCTATTACCATCTGTTCGGTAAAGAGATGAATAGAGGAGAGAAAACTTACCTCACGACAGCGCGACAGTGCGACAGTCTACATTTTACCTTACTAATGATGGAATAAAGGGGAGAGAAATCTGTCTCAAAATACTCTGCGAGACGGACAAAAAGGGGAGAGAAATCTATTACTGATGGAATAAAGGGGAGAGAAATCTGTCTCAAAATACTCTGCGAGACGGGCAAAAAGGGGAGAGAAATCTATTACCATCTGTTCGGTAAAGGGATGAATAGAGGAGAGAAAACTTACCTCACGACAGCGCGACAGTGTGACAGTCTACCTTTTACCTTACTAATGATGGAATAAAGGGGAGAGAAATCTGTCTCAAAATACTCTGCGAGACGGACAAAAAGGGGAGAGAAATCTATTACCATCTGTTCGGTAAAGAGATGAATAGAGGAGAGGAAAGCTTACCTCACGACAGCGCGACAGTGCGACAGCCTGCATAATACCTTACTAAAGATGGAATAAGGGGGAGTGAAATCTATCTCAAAATATTCTACGAGAAGGGGATAAAGGGAGAGAAATCTACCATGATCTGTTTGGTGAAGAGATGAATAGAGAGAAAACCTTACCTCAAGACAGTCTACATCATGCCTTACTAAAGATGGAATAAAGGAGAGAGAAATCTATCTCAAAATATTTTACGAGACGGGAATAAAGGGGAGAGAAATCTACCATGATCTGTTCGGTGAAGAGATGAATAGAGGAGAGAAAACTTACCTCACGACAGCGCGACAGTGCGACAGTCTACATTTTACCTTACTAAAGATGGAATAAGGGGGAGTGAAATCTATCTCAAAATATTCTACGAGAAGGGGATAAAGGGGAGAGAAATCTACCATGATCTGTTTGGTGAAGAGATGAATAGAGAGAAAACTTTACCTCAAGACAGTCTACATCATGCCTTACTAATGATGGAATAAAGGGGAGAGAAATCTGTCTCGAAATACTCTGCAAGACGGGCAAAAAGGGGAGAGAAATCTATTACCATCTGTTCAGTAAAGAGATGAATAGAGGAAAGAAAACTTACCTCACGACAGTGCGACAGTGCGACAGTCTACATTTTACCTTACTGATGATGGAATAAAGGGAAGAGAAATCTGTCTCAAAATACTCTGCGAGACGGACAAAAAGGGGAGAGAAATCTATTACTGATGGAATAAAGGGGAGAGAAATCTGTCTCAAAATACTCTACGAGACGGACAAAAAGGGGAGAGAAATCTATTACCATCTGTTCGGTAAAGAGATGAATAGAGGAGAGAAAACTTACCTCACGACAGTGCGACAGTGCGACAGTCTACATTTTACCTTACTAATGATGGAATAAAGGGAAGAGAAATCTGTCTCAAAATACTCTGCGAGACGGACAAAAAGGGGAGAGAAATCTATTACTGATGGAATAAAGGGGAGAGAAATCTGTCTCAAAATACTCTACGAGACGGGCAAAAAGGGGAGAGAAATCTATTACCATCTGTTCGGTAAAGAGATGAATAGAGGAGAGAAAACTTACCTCACGACAGCGCGACAGTGCGATAGTCTACATTTTACCTTACTAATGATGGAATAAAGGGGAGAAAAATCTGTCTCAAAATACTCTGCGAGACGGGCAAAAAGGGGAGAGAAATCTATTACCATCTGTTCGGTAAAGAGATGAATAGAGGAGAGAAAACTTACCTCACGACAGTGCGACAGTGCAACAGTCTACATTTTACCTTACTAATGATGGAATAAAGGGAAAATCTGTCTCAAAATATTCTGCGAGACGGGCAAAAAGGGGAGAGAAATCTATTACCATATGTTCGGTAAAGAGATGAATAGAGGAGAGAAAACTTACCTCACGACAGCGCGACAGTGCGACAGTCTACATTTTACCTTACTAAAGATGGAATAAGGGGGAGTGAAATCTATCTCAAAATATTCTACGAGAAGGGGATAAAGGGGAGAGAAATCTACCATGATCTGTTTGGTGAAGAGATGAATAGAGAGAAAACCTTACCTCAAGACAGTCTACATCATGCCTTACTAAAGATCCATGGAGAGAAATCTATCTCAAAATATTTTACGAGACGGGGATAAAGGGGAGAGAAATCTACCATGATCTGTTCGGTGAAGAGATGAATAGAGGAGAGAAAACTTACCTCACGATAGCGCGACAGTGCGACAGTCTACATTTTACCTTACTAATGATGGAATAAAGGGGAGAGAAATCTGTCTCAAAATACTCTGCGAGACGGACAAAAAGGGGAGAGAAATCTATTACCACCTGTTCGGTAAAGAGATGAATAGAGGAGAGAAAACTTACCTCACGACAGTGCGACAGTCTACATTTTACCTTACTAATGATTGAATAATGGGGAGAGAAATCTGTCTCAAAATACTCTGTGAGACGGACAAAAAGGGGAGTTTAAACACAGACTCACTGTTCCAGTGTGCATGTTTCACCAAAATCTGGGAAATTAAATGCAATATTCAAATTGACTTGACACTTATGAGTTACCATCTCCCAGATTTTGGTGAAACATGCACATTGGAACAGTGAGTCTGTGTTGAAGCTCAAAGTATACACACCTCAAGCTTGAATCAAGCATTGGAAAGTGCATACAAAGTTTGAAATATATGTATTAAGGCAGTGTGACGTCACTGGACCTAAATATGATTGCAACAGGCCACCATAGAATATAATTCTCTATTTGCACTTTACTCTGTGTAATAAAATCGTAAAAAAATACAATAAATATTTTTCCACACAGTTTCCAATGGTCTCTCATTTGATGGAAACTTTACTTGAGGGTTTACGATCACTTTAACTGCAATCACCGTGATGGAAACACATACTGTAGCCTTCTGAAACTCCATGAACAAGCAAGATTTGGTGGCGGGATATATATATTGTAGTTGAAAGTGTCTACCACTGTGATATAATGGGTCCAACGAATTACCCAAATGAACGCAAATGAAAGTCAGTTACTTAAATGAAAGCACAATGAAACCAAATGAAAAAGTGTCCACTTCAACGAAGGTCCTATTACATACCAGAAGGCAAATATAGTCTGGATGGAGCGAGTAGGTCAAAAAGTATAATTCTAGCGATTTCACCCTAACTTTGATAATGACAAAACACTAGCCGCTAGTCAATGTAAAGGGAAATAACTCGCTATCCAAGATGGGGCATAAATTGATGTTAACCAATCGATATAGCCTATCAAAATGTCAGAGCTTCATAGGAAATAAAAAATAATTTTTAAAAGATGGAGAAAATAAGACGGAGTGAAACAGATGTTTATGATAAAATATTTTACTATGCTGAATCACATGAACGATCAGTCATATGTTGAAAGTATACTTGTGAATTTGAACTAGCAACCAACCCAAACAGTCCTGCTCAGTGCTGACTATATATTTTTTTTAATTCGAACACAAAATATAGTTCCCACTATCATGCAGAGCTCGGCGCAGGACCAACATATGCAGATTTGTCACACTCCAAATCTTTTTTCATCAATTCAGGCAGCTTTTGGACCTTCTAATCTACAGCCATCTTTAGAATATTGTTCAGTCATTCACAGTTATTGTTGGTCCAAAGTTTTTCAGATTTGCCCAGCTGAAATGGCAGACATACATGATTCAAAATCAGCTGTTTCACCCTGTACTCTGACCATAAGAATCCCGTTTAGGTAAACCGTAGGAAATATTACGAAAACGTCTCGGAATGGAGGTTTCTTCTTGTTTTATATTTATGATGGGACCATGTGGAATTTGTTTTTATCCATCCACGTAATATCAACGGAAGGTTTCAATTTGAATTTCCTGAAAGGCCATTATGTGGTGTGGCAATGTTCAAGTTGTCGGTGGGTGCAAAAAATTTCTGGGTAAATTTCCAGTTCAAATTTAGAATCCTGGTGACATTTCATACCTGCTTTGGTACAAGTACCATAGCAAGTAGGTGTTCAATTCATGCAAATTTATGAAGATTTGGCCACAGTACATTGCCGCGACACCGACTGATTTCTGATAAACTGCTGGAATAAAATAACTTGAAGAATCTGCATAAAAATGCTGAATTTAAAAAAAAAAAAAAATAACCCCTACAAAATTGAATCAAAACAAATCCAAATCAAATAAGATGAAAAAAATACTGGGGTCCGGGATTGACCTAGCATGTCGTTGTGCACACCGCAGGTCATGGTAAGAATAGGCCTCAACTCCTCAGACAGCTTGTCATAAGAGGCGACTAACTGAGGCACTCGAGGGGTTTCCGGGTGTAAAAAGGAATAGGACCTCACCCGTGTGGTTCCCGGGTGTGAAAAGTAATAGGACCTAACGTCGTGATATGACTGAAATATAGTTATATCATATCCTACTACATTTACAATGAAGGATAATGGTTTTAAAGGGGATTCTATGTTTTATGTTTCAGGGGTTAACATGGAGGGGCATGATAGAGTCTCCTCTTACTGGACAAGAAAACGGAATATAAGGACTGAGGTTGAAAAACGCTTGGCTGCCATTGCTGAGGAAACTTATCAACAGATGCCACAATTTTACCAGTCTGATCATTCAGATGACGCAGAAAATGACTGACATTGAACATTATTCTGAAAACCCATGTAGCCATGATGAACAATATTCACTGCCCCCTATGCCGGAATCAAAATATTTTGAAGACCTTGAATCATCTGTTTCTTCTGACCTCTCCGACACTGATGAGTCCAACACTGAAGACTTGCAGGCAAGCATACAGTAGCAGCCTGATATCGGAATTAAGACTCACCAGGATTGTTAATTTACAAGTGCTGTGATTTCAGTTCTGTCTTATCTGGAAAGTACAGCATTGATCAGATTGCCTACATCAGCATGCAGTGTGTGAACTCAAATTTACAGGCCTAGAATTTCAATAATGAATGACACCCAACTCTTCTTTATGTATTTATGTTGCGATTGCATTTCGTTTTTCGTTTATATGCTCTCTGTACGCAAATATAAGAAAAACAATACATGCGTATTGAAATGCTTCCAAATTGGGATAGAATGACTTCCTTAGGGGGATCCTCCATGCCCCCAGTTCCCAAATGTAAATTTCCCTCTACACCACCCAACCTTATGATGTTATCAACACAGGATGAGCTTGATGATAAAAGGGAGAGAACTCATGTCAGGGCGCGTTAGTCTGACAGAACTTACAGTGGAGAGATAGAGATGTTTTGAAACAGCTGATATCTACCGCAAAATATTCTGTGAGACGGCATAAAGGGGAGGGAAATCTACCATGATCTATTAGATGAAGAAATGAATAGAGGAGAGAAAATCTTACCTCACGACAGCACGCCAGTCTCCGTTCTACCTTACTAAGGTCGAATAAAGGGGAGAAAAATATATCTCAAAATGTTCTGCGAGACCGGGATAAAGGGGAGAGAAATCTACCACGATCTGTTTGGTGAACAGATGGATAGAGGAGAGAAAACTTACCTCACGACAGCACGACAGTGCGACAGTCTACATTTTACCTTACTAATGATGGAATAAAGGGGAGAGAAATCTGTCTCAAAATACTCTGCGAGACGGGCAAAAAGGGGAGAGAAATCTATTACCATCTGTTCGGTAAAGAGATGAATAGAGGAAAGAAAACTTACCTCACGACAGCGCGACAGTGCGACAGTTTACATTTTACCTTACTAATGATGGAATAAAGGGGAGAGAAATCTGTCTCAAAATACCCTGCGAGACGGACAAAAATGGGAGAGAAATCTATTACTGATGGAATAAACGGGAGAGAAATCTGTCTCAAAATACTCTGCGAGACGGGCAAAAAGGGGAGAGAAATCTATTACCATCTGTTCGGTAAAGAGATGAATAGAGGAGAGAAAACTTACCTCACGACAGCGCGACAGTGCGACAGTCTACATTTTACCTTACTAATGATGGAATAAAGGGGAGAGAAATCTGTCTCAAAATACCCTGCGAGACGGACAAAAAGGGGAGAGAAATCTATTACTGACGGAATAAAGGGGAGAGAAATCTGTCTCAAAATACTCTGCGAGACGGGCAAAAAGGGGAGAGAAATCTATTACCATCTGTTCGGTAAAGAGATGAATAGAAGAGAGAAAAGCTTACCTCACGACAGCGCGACAGTGCGACAGCCTACATAATACCTTACTAAAGATGGAATAAGGGGGAGTGAAATCTACAGTGCGACAGTCTCCGATCTACCTTACTATTATAAAGGTCGAATAAAGGGGAGAGAAATATATCTCAAAATGTTCTGAGAGACCGAGATAAAGGGGAGAGAAATCTACGACGATCTGTTCGGTGAACAGATGGATAGAGGAGAGAAACTTACCTCACGACAGTGCGACAGTGCGACAGTCTACATTTTACCTTACTAATGATGGAATAAAGGGGAGAGAAATCTGTCTCAAAATACTCTGCGAGACGGGCAAAAAGGGGAGAGAAATCTATTAAAATGGTGTTCGGTAAAGAGATGAATAGAGGAGAGAAAACTTACCTCACGACAGCGCGACAGTGCGGCAGTCTACATTTTACCTTACTAATGATGGAATAAAGGGGAGAGAAATCTGTCTCAAAATACTCTCCGAGACGGGCAAAAAGCGGAGAGAAATCTATTACCATCTGTTCGGTAAAGAGATGAATAGAGGAGAGAAAAGCTTACCTCACGACAGCGCGACAGTGCGACAGCCTACATAATACCTTACTAAAGATGGAATAAGGGGGAGTGAAATCTATCTCAAAATATTCTACGAGAAGGGGATAAAGGGGAGAGAAATCTACCATGATCTGTTTGGTGAAGAGATGAATACAGAGAAAACCTTACCTCAAGACAGTCTACATCATGCCTTACTAAAGATGGAATAAAAGGGAGAGAAATCTATCTCAAAATATTTTACGAGACGGGGATAAAGGGGAGAGAAATCTACCGTGATCTGTTCGGTGAAGAGATGAATAGAGGAGAGAAAACCTTACCTCACGACAGCACGACAGTGCGACAGTCTACATTATACCTTACTAAAGATGTAATGAAGGGGAGAGAAATCTGTCTCAAAATACTCTGCGAGACGGGCAAAAAGGGGAGAGAAATCTATTACCATCTGTTCGGTAAAGAGATGAATAGAGGAGAGAAAACTTACCTCACGACAGCGCGACAGTGCGACAGTCTACATTTTACCTTACTAATGATGGAATAAAGGGGAGAGAAATCTGTCTCAAAATACTCTGCGAGACGGACAAAAAGGGGAGAGAAATCTATTACTGACGGAATAAAGGGGAGAGAAATCTGTCTCAAAATACTCTGCGAGACGGGCAAAAAGGGGAGAGAAATCTATTACCATCTGTTCGGTAAAGAGATGAATAGAGGAGAGAAAACTTACCTCACGACAGCGCGACAGTCTACATTTTACCTTACTAATGATGGAATATAGGGGAGAGAAATCTGTCTCAAAATATTCTGCGAGACGGACAAAAAGGGGAGAGAAATGTATTACCATATGTTCGGTAAAGAGATGAATAGAGGAGAGAAAACTTACCTCACGACAGCGCGACAGTGCGGCAGTCTACATTTTACCTTACTAATGATGGAATAAAGGGGAGAGAAATCTGTCTCAAAATACTCTGCGAGACGGGCAAAAAGGGGTGAGAAATCTATTACCATCTGTTCGGTAAAGAGATGAATAGAGGAGAGAAAACTTACCTCACGACAGTGCGACAGTCTACATTTTACCTTACTAATGATGGAATAAAGGGGAGAGAAATCTGTCTCAAAATACTCTGCGAGACGGACAAAAAGGGGACAGAAATCTATTACTGATGGAATAAAGGGGAGAGAAATCTGTCTCAAAATACTCTGCGAGACGGGCAAAAAGGGGAGAGAAATCTATTACCATCTGTTCGGTAAAGAGATGAATAGAGGAGAGAAAACTTACCTCACGACAGCGCGACAGTGCGACAGTCTACATTTTACCTTACTAATGATGGAATAAAGGGGAGAGAAATCTGTCTCAAAATACTCTGCGAGACGGACAAAAAGGGGAAAGAAATCTATTACCATCTGTTCGGTAAAGAGATGAATAGAGGAGAGAAAAGCTTACCTCACGACAACGCGACAGTGCGACAGCCTACATAATACCTTACTAAAGATGGAATAAGGGGGAGTGAAATCTATCTCAAAATATTCTACGAGAAGGGGATAAAGGGGAGGGAAATCTACCATGATCTGTTTGGTGAAGAGATGAATAGAGAGAAAACCTTACCTCAAGACAGTCTACATCATGCCTTACTAAAGATGGAATAAAGGGGAGAGAAATCTATCTCAAAATATTTTACGAGACGGGGATAAAGGGGAGAGAAATCTACCATGATCTGTTCGGTGAAGAGATGAATAGAGGAGAGAAAACTTACCTCACGACAGCGCGACAGTGCGACAGTCTACATTTTACCTTACTAATGATGGAATAAAGGGGAGAGAAATCTGTCTCAAAATACTCTGCGAGACGGGCAAAAAGGGCAGAGAAATCTATTACCATCTGTTCGGTAAAGAGATGAATAGAGGAGAGAAAACTTACCTCACGACAGTGCGACAGTCTACACTTTACCTTACTAATGATGGAATAAAGGGGAGAGAAATCTGTCTCAAAATACTCTGTGAGACGGACAAAAAGGGGAGTTTAAACACAGACTCACTGTTCCAGTGTGCATGTTTCACCAAAATCTGGGAAATTAAATGCAATATTCAAATTGACTTGACACTTATGGGTTACCATCTCCCAGATTTGGTGAAACATGTACATTGGAACAGTGAGTCTGTGTTGAAACTCAAAGTATACACACCTTAAGCTTGAATCAAGCATTGGAAAGTGCATACAAAGTTTGAAATATATGTATTAAGGCAGTGTGACGTCACTGGACCTAAATATGATTGCAACAGGCCACCATAGAATATAATTCTTTATTTGCAGTTTACTCTGTGTAATAAAATCGTAAAAAAATACAATAAATATTTTTCCACACAGTTTCCAATGGTCTCTCATTTGATGGAAACTTTACTTGAGGGTTTACGATCACTTTAACTGCAATCACCGTGATGGAAACACATACTGTAGCCTTCTGAAACTCCATGAACAAGCAAGATTGGGTGGCGGGATATATATATTGTAGTTGAAAGTGTCTACCACTGTGATATAATGGGTCCAACGAATTACCCAAATGAACGCAAATGAAAGTCAGTTACTTAAATGAAAGCACAATGGAACCAAATGAAAAAGTGTCCACTTCAACGAAGGTCCTATTACATACCAGAAGGCAAATATAGTCTGGATGGAGCGAGTAGGTCAAAAAGTATAATTCTAGCGATTCCACCCTAACTTTGATAATGACAAAACACTAGCCGCTAGTCAATGTAAAGGGAAATAACTCGCTATCCAAGATGGGGCATAAATTGATGTTAACCAATCGATATAGCCTATCAAAATGTCAGAGCTTCATAGGAAATAAAAAATAATTTTTAAAAGATGGAGAAAATAAGACGGAGTGAAACAGATGTTTATGATAAAATATTTTACTATGCTGAATCACATGAACGATCAGTCATATGTTGAAAGTATACTTGTGAATTTGAACTAGCAACCAACCCAAACAGTCCTGCTCAGTGCTGACTATATATTTTTTTTAATTCGAACACAAAATATAGTTCCCACTACCATGCAGAGCTCGGCGCAGGACCAACATATGCAGATTTGTCACACTCCAAATCTTTTTCATCAATTCAGGCAGCTTTTGGACCTTCTAATCTACAGCCATCTTTAGAATATTGTTCAGTCATTCACAGTTATTGTTGGTCCAAAGTTTTTCAGATTTGCCCAGCTGAAATGGCAGACATACATGATTCAAAATCAGCTGTTTCACCCTGTACTCTGACCATAAGAATCCCGTTTAGGTAAACCGTAGGAAATATTACGAAAACGTCTCGGAATGGAGGTTTCTTCTTGTTTTATATTTATGATGGGACCATGTGGAATTTGTTTTTATCCATCCACGTAATATCAACGGAAGGTTTCAATTTGAATTTCCTGAAAGGCCATTATGTGGTGTGGCAATGTTCAAGTTGTCGGTGGGTGCAAAAAATTTCTGGGTAAATTTCCAGTTCAAATTTAGAATCCTGGTGACATTTCATACCTGCTTTGGTACAAGTACCATAGCAAGTAGGTGTTCAATTCATGCAAATTTATGAAGATTTGGCCACAGTACATTGCCGCGACACCGACTGATTTCTGATAAACTGCTGGAATAAAATAACTTGAAGAATCTGCATAAAAATGCTGAATTTAAAAAAAAAAAAAAATAACCCCTACAAAATTGAATCAAAACAAATCCAAATCAAATAAGATGAAAAAAATACTGGGGTCTCTAATATTAGCGCAAGATTAAAATTACTATATTTACAGCCCCGTGGGGCTTCCGGGATTGACCTAGGATGTCGTTGTGCACACCGCAGGTCATGGTAAGAATAGGCCTCAACTCCTCAGACAGCTTGTCATAAGAGGCGACTAACTGAGGCACTCGAGGGGTTTCCGGGTGTAAAAAGGAATAGAACCTCACCCGTGTGGTTCCCGGGTGTGAAAAGTAATAGGACCTAACGTCGTGATATGACTGAAATATAGTTATATCATATCCTACTACATTTACAATGAAGGATAATGGTTTTAAAGGGGATTCTATGTTTTATGTTTCAGGGGTTAACATGGAGGGGCATGATAGAGTCTCCTCTTACTGGACAAGAAAACGGAATATAAGGACTGAGGTTGAAAAACGCTTGGCTGCCATTGCTGAGGAAACTTATCAACAGATGCCACAATTTTACCAGTCTGATCATTCAGATGACGCAGAAAATGACTGAACAATATTCACTGCCCCCTATGCCGGAATCAAAATATTTTGAAGACCTTGAATCATCTGTTTCTTCTGACCTCTCCGACACTGATGAGTCCACCACTGAATCTGAACTCGAGGATGAAATCACGCAGTCCATAGCTGAAAGTCTTTCAATGTGGGCAATTCAGTTTTGAGTAACACTAGTTGCCCTAACATCGCTGCTGTCCATTTTGAAACCGTGTCACCAGACGTTACCAAAGGATGCAAGAAACTTACTACAAATCAAGAGATCAAGTGGAGTTAGAGAGAAGGCTGGAGGTTCGTACTATTACTTCGGCATTCTGTCTGCTTTTCAAGACCTCTTGAGTGACAAGAAGGATGAAATAACACATGGAACTTGTCTTAAACTTCAAATTAACATTGATGGACTGCCACTCTTCAAAAGTTCAAATGCTCAGTTTTGCCCTATACTTGGAGTTTAGCAAGGCTTTGGAAAATCAGACCCAAAGGTTATAGGCCTTTTCTGTGGATCGAAGAAGCCTACTTCTGATGAGGACTTTTTACAAGACTTTATTCAGGACGTTGCCAGCTTGCAGCAAGGCTTTCAATTTCATGGAAAACAATTGAAGATGGTTATATCAACAGTTCTATGTGATGCAGCAGCACGGGCATTTGTCAAGAATGTCAAGTCACACAATGGGTACTCAGGCTGTGACAATTGTATCCAGTCAGGCAATTATATTCACAACAGAGTGTCCAGAGACTACCTCTGAGTTACGAACAGATGTTCGGTTCGATGAAATAGCAGATGAAGATCACCATTTGGGTTTATCAACTTTTCGAAATGTGTCTATTGGAATGGTATCGCAATTTCCTTTGGACTATATGCATCTGGTATGCTTGGGTGTTATGAGACGTCTCTTGAAAATGTGGATGAAAGACCCATTGAAAACCAGACTTCCAGCTGTTGTTGTCAGGACTCTGTCTACTAAATTGGTAAACTTAAGGGGTTACATACCATCTGAGTTTGCTAGAAAGCATAGATCATTAACTGAAATGGACAGGTGGAAGGCTACAGAGTTACGACAATTTTTGCTGTACACTGGACCATTGATTTTGTCAGAATTGAACTCTGCTGTGTATAAGAATTTCTTGTTGTCTTTAGCAATTTACATTCTTGCATCACCAAAATTCTACCTGGACTACTGTGACTATGCAAATGATTTATTGTTTTTTTTTGTGAAACATTATACCAGACTATACGGGAAGGAGTTAGTGGAATACAATGTACATGGGCTAGTTCACTTGGCAAATGATGTTAGAAATCATGGTCCTTTGGATTCCATTTCCTGTTTTCCATTTGAAAATTTCTTGAAGCAGCTAAAGAAAATAGTGAGAAAGCCGCATCAACCTTTATCACAAGTCGTGCGTCGGTTATCAGACAAAAGTGGAAGGGAAAGGAAAAACAGTGACTCGCAACACCAGGATGGACTGTGCAAAGAGTGTACAGGTGCACCAGTCCCCAGAGAATGGCCTCATGCATCCCAGTATAGAGAGGTTATATTACAAGACTTTTGTTTGAAAACTGCAGAACCAGACAATTGTGTAGCCCTTGGAGATGACATAGCCATTGTGTAGAGTATATTAGAACACAATTCCAGGAAGTATATAGTGATCAAACGTTTTCTCAGCGCAGCTCCTTTGTGCAGTTACCCACTGGACCCCACAGAATTTGGTATTTATGTTGTTCACAACCTGTCTGCATCTGCTGAATGCATACCATTGTCACAAGTCTCTGCCAAATGTGCCCTCCTGCCATACAGAGATCGATTTGCCGTCAAACCACTACTTCATCACAACTGAAGGTGAAGCAGTGAAGGTAATTTGTATATGCCTACTTTTGAAAGATTCCATATTATAACCATCATGATTAATCATTAAAAGTATTTAAATTGAAGTCCCATAAAATTGGAGGCATATATAGCTTGAATAAGTGTTTAAACAGTTCCGATGATAAATGAGCATGATAAATGATGATACAGAGCCTAAAAAAAAAGAATTATATCAGACTTTTTTTTGACCATATTGTTTTAGATAAATAAAATTAATGGTTATTATTCTAAATGCTGCTTACAATGTACTTAATACTTTTTCTTCGTTAGCATGGCTACAAGAGTCATTTCAGTGGTACATATGTTTGAATTAATATAGTTTTTAGTTCTTTCAGTGTTTATTTATTGAAACAATGGAGTGCTGTAATAGTGTAACAATGGAGTGAGATCACACACCTTTCCCACATGGCTGCTTCACGCAGTTGCAACTTTGAGACATGTTTTGAGTTAATCCCTTTATGTTAGCTTGTCCTATAACTCTTTATAAGTTCGTGGAAATCTAGGTAATTCAGCACTTGTGTTTTATACCTGCAATCCATCTTGATCATACTTCATTATTACTTCTACCTCACAGTTCAGCTATACCAAATTATTATTCCTCTGCTCACTCCTGTTCAGTTGATTTGACTAACCAATCATGTTCCTGGTTGGAGGGGTTTGTGGACGAGAAGGTTACCGTTGTTCCTAAACGATGGTTCAAATTGACAGAAGGAAATGAAGCGAGAGGAACTTGCCAGTGGCCACCCTACAAGTCGCAACGACTGTTGAAGGCATTTACGAAAGAAGGGTGCCCAGTAGACACCTGGAAAAAGTACAACATTCGTGTATTTTACACAACGAGTAAGTATATTTTTCATCGTCTATATATAATATATTTGAATTTGTACCGAATATTATGTTATATTTCATGGGTTCTCATTTAGTATTGATGTATTTAGTACTATTACATTATATCGGTATAACTGAGATATTGCTGAAGGCCATGTTAATTCTCTCATGCCGCTATAAGTATATACTAATTATAGGCTAATATTTATGGTATGTTTGTCCTTTATTTGTTATTAACATTAAAGCATTTGATTTTCCAGGTTCCTTCCGAAAGGCACAAGAGAAACTGAAAACTTCAGAGGATCAGTCGGACCTACAAACTGAAGGGGCATCTGATGTGGAAGAACAGAGAAACAGGCGTCAAAAGAAGTGAATAATTTTCAGCATTGTCGCACCAATTGTTATATCAATTTTACTTGAGACCTTTTGGTTTTGTTATCTATAGAGCTAATTTTGTCATCATAAATATCTAATGGATATAAGCTTCTGCTATCTTATATCTATCTACTTGAATACATGTATACATTTGTGTCTGCTTTGATCCTATTGAAAATATATTGTTTTAATTGCTAACCATATCCTCTCCTAAAATGACTGTATTGATATGTACGTCCACATTTCAGACCCAACAAGAAGTATCTGTCGTCTGACTCCTCTTCAAGCAGTGAAGCGGACTTTTCTGATGGAGTACTAACGCCACCACCGCCTCCTCCCAAACAACCACGTTCTCTTAGAATTCCGCCTTTTCATCACCAGCACATCAGACGACACCAAAGAGAAAACGTCTTCCATCGCCACCAACTCATCATGCAAAACAGAAAAGAAGACTTCTCCCATCGAGTTCTCCATCAGCTTCACCTGTGCGTTATGAAATGCCAACGCCGCCTTCAGCTTCTCCTTCATTGACGACAGCACGCCTCTGCTTTACCGAAGTACAACAACCACACCTCGCCATGGAATGCCAACCATGCCTCCACCCCGCCAAAGAACAAAAATACCAGTCTCGCTCTCAGAGGTCTATCTACAGGACGTCCAAGACACCAGGAAGTAGTGCACGCCGGACATCAACGCCTATCCGTCCTGCACAGTGCACACCGCCAGCTTCTGCATCATCCCCTGATCATACCCCTGCTTCTTATGACCATGCATGTACACGTAAGTTGATGCAATAAGATAACCAGATAACAATGCACCACCAGACGGCTGAAAAAAGTAATTGAGATATATGCTATGCTAGAGGAACAGGGGTCGAAATTAACACCTGTCCACCTGCCTCTGATAGGTACTTCTTGCATGAGACCGGTACAGAAATAAGATACCTGTCTCATGTGAAAGGTAGGCAAAAAAGTGTATCGCGGTTATTTCATATTTTCTCGGATACCTTCAAACTGAATGCATTATTAATTCGACACTTCTAAATTTACCAGATTGGGCCTTGGTGTACTGAGAGAACTTTTTCGTCATATTTAGGCAACATTAACTAACACAAGCAATTTTATATCAAAAACGCCTTGTTCGCATTATATGCAAAACCTGAAGACTCGCACATACTGGACCTTTATTCGCACAGCTAAATATGCTAACTGTTGATAAAATCAACGATTACACAATTCTACTCTTAACTCATAAAGCCATACACCATTCCTTCTCGTTGCCACTACATCTTCAGAACTACTTTACCAGATTACAACATGTTCATAACTATCCTACCCGACAGAACTACATAAACCTCTACAGACCGTTTTTCCGTACTCAAATGTCATTTTATACCACCAGAATTAAGGGACCTCGAACAACCTAACTACTGACCTGAAATGTACAAGTTCCATATCATTATTCAAGTCACGATTAAAATATCTTTTAACTCGTAAGAATTATCCCTATCAACTCTGCTAAATTTCAAGATACCGTCAAATTCCACATATTCTAACTTACTCATCTACACTAATGTATACGCATGTAAATGTTGTGATAATACCTGCTCATGTTATTGTAATATGCCACATGTATAGTAGTTACTATAATTATTGTATGCATGTAATATTATCTTTGTATATATGTTACATTAATCTTTTACAAACAATAACCGATGTCTCATAACTTCACCTTAACTATATATAAATATTTATTTTCATATAATCGTGCAAAATTTAATATTTAATCTATTTCCGGGATATAACAAGCCCCTAGGGGTTTTATTCCCGCCATCCGCAGCACTATATCTTTTATCATTGAATTGTACATTGTTTTTTTTTTATATTGCTGTTATATGGTGAATAAATCAAATCAAATCAATCAGCACCAGGCTACTGTTGACAGGAGATTTCTACCTCTCTTACCCGTCACCTCAGACAGGTTATTTTTTTTTAAACAATTCAACCCCTGAAATGAATATGGACTCATGAGGCAGATTACCTTCGCATACTTACCTTGTCAAAAGAGTTAACTCTTATAATTTGATACACATATTAGAGATATCTACATACAATGGGAATTTTGTGTAATTAAAAAATTCTGTATTCAAAATACATGTCTGATCGTCTACATTTTTTTAATATTACAGCAACAGAGAGGCACAGTCTAAGGATGCTTACTGAATTGAATGAGAAATTGGACCACAACACACGACTGCTAAGTCGTATGGCTGAGTTTCACAAGATTCAAGCCAGGAGACTTCTTTACATTTTCAAGTTAAACACTACACTAACGTTCCGTCATTTACCTTGACTTAATGAATAGAGTAAACTGTTCAAACCGGGAAACGCACGTGATGTCATATAGCCAATCAAGATAGGAGCTTGCCAACACCGTGCAGCTAGGATTTTCTTCGATGTCTGCCCGTGTGATCTCCAAATATGGCAAGTGTTGGATGTATTGAGGTTAATTTCCTTCGAATAGCCAATCAAATTTGAATTGTAAAGAGGTCATACACTGTACTTCTCCTAATATGGACCACGGAATATTTATAGCGCTGTGACATCACCAAACCCGTATTCTGATCAGATAATGTGTTACGTTCAGCCAAGGCAACACGTGTAGTGTTAGACTTGGGTAAGCGAAGATGGCCAGGAGACAGGAATCACCCAATGTTGAGTTTCCTCTAACAGATGAAAGGGCATTAGATCAGCTGGAGGAAAGACTGAAAACTGAAAATCACCTAAAGAAGGATCTGGTATGTAATCGTACTTAATAGCATCCATATTAGAGTTACTACAGGTTTTGGCACAAAAATCCTTGTGAAAAATTAGAACTGGGACACATTTGCCGGTTGACTTGTTCAAATTAAATCATCAGGACCATGGTAAATAGTTAAAAAAAAGCATTATGTGGCCATGTACATCTTTTTGGAACAACTGACTATCATCTGGACTACACTGTGACGTTGGGACTGGGAAGTGTATGCTGCAGAATGATAGAAATATTTGATGTTTTCCCTATTTAATGCAATGTGCTTAACTTTTGTTCGGACATATTTTCAGTTGCTTTTATTTTCTAATTCCAGGTGTTCTCCCTGTCAGCCATAATGGGGGATCGGACACAGACGACACCACCCGACGTATTTTGAAGAAGGTCTTTTCCACAGATCTAGACATGAGGTTTAATTGGAAGGGGAAGGGAGAGGAAAGAGGGTTCTTCTCTCTGGAGCTGTGGACTGTTGTTTGCAGTAAGTATTTGTATTGATACACACTTTTGTTCTCTCATCCAATTACACTATATGTTATCCTTAGTGTGAGCCAGACATCAGATAGAGGAGCCAAGATCTCTTGTAGTTTAAAACTTTTCTGACAAGGCCAAGTTACGATAGAACATTTTTAAAAATCCTTTCATGAACATGATGAATATGTATCGTTATTGCGCTGTAATGATTTTAGTCCAATCAGATGTTCAATAAAGTGTATTTGGTATTGCAGATGCCGTCCGAAAGAACCCACTCTCATCTGAGGCTAGTGATGTTGAAATTGAGAAAACAGTCAAGAGCTGGCTCAAGTATGTTCATGATCGTGATGGAGGTAGACAAGCGAGGCGAGAAAAGACATCAAATGGACAATTAAACAATTAGTCTGCCATTGTGTAAAAGGAAATGATATTCTCAAATCAGATAAATGAGCAGGAGACTTTTTCCACTTCTTGCGATGTTTTATATGCCGTCAGTTTGATTTTCTTGTGAATGCAACTCCTCAATGAGGTTTGCCCGGAGTCTTCAAATTTCCCACACATGTGCATGTGAGTTTTTTGGCCTGCTTCAACATTTTCCTGAGTTATGCCCCTTCCTCATAAAAAAACCACTGCTTCTACTGCCTTCTCTTGCGAACTGCTAGAGAAATTTGTCACACATTGTTGTCACCATGTGAAAATGTTCATCTGACCTTATGCTCCTTGATCATCGAAACGAACCACTTCAATCTGCTATCTAATCTTGGTAAAGCAACTCAACATTTGCTGCTAGAATATTTTGAAATTTGCCGCACATCATTATGTGAGGATGTGCACTTGATATTATTGACCCGTTGAAATGTTTTCTTTCCCCTTGGTTGTTAAAAAGGTCTCTTCCATGTGGCATTTTTTCTTGTTAGTGCAACTTGTCAGGTCATGTATGATTTTTGAAAATTATGAACTGGTGTATGATTTTTCTCCATCATAAAAATGGAGCATGATGTGCTGAAACCATAAAGATGGAGCCTGATGTGCTTAAACCATTTATCATTATGTGCTGTATGATTTCCTGAAAAAAATGTTTTTACCCCTCAGCCATTTTGGCCTCGGGGTATTGTCGTCGCCATGTACGTCCGCCCGTCCGTTAGTGTGTTTTAGGCAAAACCGCTTAAGACACAAGCACCAAAATTTCAACACCTATTTATCTAGTGCTAAGTCAGACGCCTATATGACTTATATATTTATATTGTTGTATTCTACAAGCCAACAAAGGATTAATCGCCTCGGCTTATGGAGTTATGTCCCTTTCGGATGTAATAATCTCCGATTTTGTTATCTGCAGATCCGTGTTCGGTACAGCTTATTCGTCTCGGTTCTTATTTTACAGAGTGCTAATTCAGACGCCTATCGAAAGTGGCTCCCCTCGGCCCATATTTTATGCCCCTTTACAGATATATTAATTTCTATTTCTGTCCTATATGCCTGACTGTAACCAACTATATTTGTAGAACTGTGTTCGGTATAACTATTATATTTTGGGAAATTATTTATATTGTTGTATTCTACTCGCCTCAGATTTTCGAGTTATGCCCCTCTCGGATGTAATAATCTCCGAATTTGTTATCTGCAGATCCGTGTTCGGTACAACTTATTCGTCTCCGTTCTTATTTTACAGAGTGCTAGTTCAGACGCCTATCGAAAGTGGCTCCCCTTGGCCCATATTTTACAGAGTTCATGCCCCTTTACAGATATATTAATTTATATTTCTGTCCTATATGCCTGAATGTAACCAAGTGGTCTATCTCTTCCCCAGTTCACATAACACATGGGTCTCAATCACTTGGGGAGCGCCGAGGGGTTTTGATTAGATCAGTCTCATGTTAATACAATTAATCTATTACTATCCCAAAATTGATCAGCTGATGCTATTTACTGTTGACTTTTGTTGAGAAATAAAGTGTTAACTTGCAGCAGTAATTTTCTCAGTTTCGTTTTAATGTATTTCGCTATCTGTCTGATTAATTGATAATTTGCCGAGATCCAGATCTGTGGTAGACATACTTGCGGTTCTGTAATACTTTGGTTTTAACTGATACCTCAATTCCATTAAGGTCTCTCCCCCCTCCATCCTGTGACCTGTTGGCTTTTTCTTTGATGCAAAGGTTATGTTACCCAGTTTTACCTCTCATTTGGAAAATTCAAATTGACAAAATATATTGGTGCATTGGTTGCACATTATTTTAATTTTGCTCCATCAAGCATGGGAATAAATCGCAGAATAATTCAGTTACACTTTGCAGTTATTTCCTGTGTTATCAATATGTACGGTTGGCCAGTCAGCATTGGCTCAACGGTGGCTGACCAACATTGGTCCAAGGTGGCTGGCAAGCGTTGGCTCAACGGTGTCTGGCCAGCGTTGGCCCAACAGCTTTTTGCTCGGTGGGCCAACGTTGGCTGGCCAAAGTTGGCCCACTAAGCAAAAAGAGGTTGATCCAACGTTTCTAACGTTGGCCCACCCAAAGAGGTGACCTCTGGCCAATGTTGGGCCAACATTGCTGTGCTATCTGGGTATGTTCATTTATCTTTCGTTTCGTTTCGCTTCAAACGCGTTTCACGAACGCGTTTATGAACCCGTTTGAAAAAAGCGCTTTAGAAACGCGGTTCGAAACGCGTTTTGGAAACGCGTTTCGAAACGCGTTTTATTGTTGTTGTTAAATAAGCATTACCGTATACACCACGGTTACTTCGTCGGGCGAGATTACTATTGGGTCCTTTTTTAATTTATTTATTGGTACAATGGTTCGGCGACTGAGTGTTGATCAAAAGCTGCATGGAGTCAAGGTCAGGCGAAACGCTTTTACGGCTCGGTATCACACGCCTGTCTAATCATTTCGCTCGATACGAGAAGACAAATATCGTTTCGCTTGGTGAACGAAAAGATTTAAGCTTAGCGCAATATATATACGAAATGATTTCGAATATTTACATCATATCGCTAAGTTAACAAAGCGTTCCGTTAGCTAGCGTTTAGAAATACCAGTAGTTTCTTTTATGTTCATTAGTTTCATTTGGTTAGGCGTAACCTAAACAAACAGAAAATTACCGGGCACAGAACGTTTTTTCCTCTGTATAGTAAAGGCTATGCCACTATGAATATGGAATAGGTCTTCGGATTATGGACGCGAATATTCTCTAATGGACGAAGGCTGAATTATGAATGACGGACCAGACGCTTGTAACATATATGTATTTCATAGCACAGGGATTATAATAGTGACTGGGGAAAGCCCCGACACGAGGGCTTCTTGGCCTGGTTTGCGAAATAAAACACAGATTTGCACGAGTTGAACGAAAAAAGAAACGCGTTCGAAACGCGTTTGCGTTCCGTATAAAACGCATTTAGAAACGTGTTTCGATCAGAGTAAACGCGTTTGACGAGGGAAACGCGTTTTGATAAAAGAAAAATTAAGCGATATTGAAAGCGTTTCCTATAATCGGTTGGAACGCGTTTGGAACGCGTTTACATTTCGTTCCGTTCGCGTTTCGTTAGGTCAAACTAAACGAAAATAACCGGGCACCGAACGCTTTTATCCCTGTAATTGTGCACCCCTTTCGGCTGACCCAAATCTGTTATCTTATGAATACGTCTATTTGTAGGCGCTTCCAAAAACCGATCATTTCAAAGCCCGTTCCTTCTCATCCACCAAACGCTTTATAGACTATTTTGTCGCTGATGATAATTGCTATATAAACTAGGCGGTGATGGATGTATATCCACCTGCACCAGATTTGAATGAAAGCACATCATATTTAGACCTATATCTCTATAAATTGATGCGGGCCTTCTCTCTCGTCGACTTTACGAAAAAAAACATGATTATGATTTCAATATCGTAAACGATCCCTTTTCTGGACAGCAATATTCCCGTGAGACCTGCATATGGCGTATACATATCTCGCCTAATAGTATTTGCTAGATTCTGTGTTAAAGGTGACGATTTTAATCAACATCACAAAACGTTATTTCAGAAACTTGTAAATCAGGGCTATACCATCAAGCGCCTCCACTCTAAGTTTCTCAAATTTGGCGATATATATCGCGTGCTAATAGCAAAATACGAGCGTAGCGTGCAAGATTGATGACGTTATGTTTCGTAACTTGCGTCTAATTCTGATTTACCTGGGGTAAGACCGTCTGAACCCATGTACTTCAAGGGGCTGATGGCGTTCATATGAACAGGCACAATCAAAGCGGGACTGAGATACATCATTCTCTAGATAACGACTTTACAGCATCTTGGAACATCCTGATGGCATGCCGGCATCATTGAAAACTGTTGACCGCTTCTCTCTTACAGGACACTGGCTGATATTTATGTATGCTACGATTGTTTTTGTTGTTTTTTTAATTTAGTGCTAATGCTGTGATATGGAAGATGGAATAGGTCTTTGGATTGTGGACGTGGAAAATATTTAATGGACGACGGATGAATATTGAATGACGGACTAGACGCTTGTATTTATAACATCATTGTTTTCTGTTCAGTTGTCTTGGTTACGACAATCGTAATTGTGTAAAAGGAAATGAAATTCTCAAATCAGATAAATGAGCAGGAGACTTTTTCCACTTCTTGCGATGTTTTATATGCCGTCAGTTTGATTTTCTTGTGAATGCAACTTCTCAATGAGGTTTTCCCGGAGTCTACAAATTTGCCACACATGTGCATGTGAGTTTTTTAGCCTGCTTCAACATTTTCCTGAGTTATGCCCCTTACTCATAAAAAACCCCACTACTTCTACTGCCTTCTCTTGCGAAAACACCTTATAGTTTTTTTGCTAGAGAAATTTGTCACACATTGTTGTCACCATGTGAAAATGTTCATCTGACCTTATGCTCCTTGATCATCGAAACGAACCACTTCAATCTGCTATCTAATCTTGGTAAAGCAACTCAACATTTGCTGCTAGCTTATTTTGAAATTTGCCGCACATCATTATTTGCGGATGTGCACTTGATATTATTGACCAGTTGAAATGTTTTCTTTCCTGAGTTATGCCCCTTGGTTGTTAAAAAAGTCTCTTCCATGTGGCATTCTTTCTTGTTACTACAACTTGTCAGGTCATGTATGATTTTTGAAAATTATGAAGTGGTGTATGATTTTTCTCCACCATAAAAATGGAGCATGATGTGCTGAAACCATAAAGATGGAGCCTGATGTGCTTAAACCATTTATCATTATGTGCTGTATGATTTCCTGAAAAAAAAATGTTTTTACCCCTCAGCTATTTTGGCCTCGGGGTATTGTCGTCGCCATGTACGTCCGTCCGTCCGTTACTGCATTTTAGGCAAAACCGCTTGAGACACAACCACCAAAATCTCAACACCTGTTTATCTAGTGCTAAGTCAGACGCCTATATGACTTATATATTCATATTGTTGTATTCTACAAGCCAACAAAGGATTACTCGCCTCGGCTTATGGACCTTTCGAATGTAATAATCTCCGATTTTGTTATCTGCAGATCCGTGATCGGTACAGCTTTTTCGTCTCGGTTCTTATTTTACAGAGTGCTAATTCAGACGTCTATCGAAAGTGGCTCCACTCGGCCCATATATTATGCCCCTAATTTTTATTTCTGTCATATATGCCTGAATGTAACCAACTATATCTGTAGAACTGTGTTCGGTATAACTACTATATTTTGGGAAATTATTTATATTGTTGTATTCTACTCGCCTTAGATTTTGGAGTTATGCCCCTCTCGGATGTAATAATCTCTGATTTTGTTAAATGCAGATCCGTGTTCGGTACAGCTTAGTCGTCTCGGTTCTTATTTTACAGAGTGCTAACCAACTGGTCTATCTCTTCCCCAGTTCACATTACACATGGGTCTCAATCATTTGGGGAACGCCGAGGGATTTTGATTAGATCAGTCTCATGTTAATACAATGATTCTATTAGTATCCCAAAATTGATCAGCTGATGCCATTTACTGTTGACTTTTGTTGAGAAATAAAGTATTAACTTGCAGCAGTAATTTTCTCAGCTTCATTTTAATTTCTTTCGCAATTTGTTTGATTAATTGATAATTTGCCGAGATCCAGATCTGTGGTAGACATACTTGCGGTTCTGTAATTCTTTGGTTTTCACTGATACCTCAATTCCATTAGGGTCTCTCTCCCCTCCACCCTGTGACCTGTTGGCTTTTTCTTTAATGCAAAGGTTCTGTTACCCAGTTTTACCTCTCATTTGGAAAATTCAAATTGGCAAAATATATTGGTGCATTGGTTGCACATTATTTTAATTTTGCTCCATCAAGCATGGGAATAAATCGCTGAATAATTAAGTTACACTTTGCAGCTATTTCCTGTGTTATCAATATGTACAGTTGGCCAGTCAACATTGGCTCAACGGTGGATGACCAACATTGGTCCAACGGTGGCTGGCAAGCGTTGGCCCAACGGTGTCTGGCCAACGTTGGCCCAACAGCTTTTTGCTCGGTTGTTGTTAAATAAGCATTACCGTATACACCACGGTTGCTTCGTCGGGCGAGAATACTATTGGGTCTGATTTTTTAAATTTATTTGTACAATGATTCGGCGACTGAGTGTTGATCAAAAGCTGCATGAAGTCAAGGTCAGGCGAAACGCTTTTAAGCAACCGTGGTGTATACGGTAATGCTTATTTAACAACAACAATAAAACGCGTTTCGACCCGCATTTCTAAAACGCTTTTTCAAACGGGTTCATACACGCGTTCGTGAAACCCGTCTGAAGCGAAGCGAAACGAAAGATAATGAACATACCCAGATAGCACAGCAATGTTGGCCCAACATTGGCCTGCGGTGACCTCTTTGGTCCAACGTTTCCGCTTGTCTAATCATTTCGCTTGATGCGAGAAGACAAATATATTTTCGCTTGGTGAACGAAAATATTTAAGCTTAGCGCAATATATATACGAAACGATATCGAATATTCCCATCGTATCGCTAAATTAAAAAAGCGTTCCGTTAGCTAGCGTTTAGAAATACCCGTAGTTTCTTTTATGTTCATTAATTGACTATGTTAATATCTTCCATCTTCCATATTTACTGAGTTCTTCTCTAAAGAAAATAACTGTTCCCTTTGAGTAAGATAATTCATTTGTTACCTTTTCAATGAAGAAAGTGTGTTTTCATTGAAAAATGATACAAGATTCATAACGCAAGTAAACTCAAATATGAAAGATACAAATGGAAGTTATAGAAGGAGATCTTCGCGATTGAAGTAATCTAAAGGATATAATTTTCTCTTTGTACAGAAACAATAAGAGCTACTGTCTTGCCCTGCAAGCCAACAAAAAGAGGGTGGTAAACAATACCAAATACCGTACCCTGAAGAGGCAGAGAAAGCAGCAACGGTTGACAAACGTAAGTTGAATTATGATAAATTGTCAGGATAAAATCCATATATTGTTATGACGTGCAAGCAATTGGAAATTTTCTTTGGTCCAGAGTAGATCGTCTTGAAAGTACAGTATAAAAATAAACGAATTACATTGTGGAATTTCACTGCTCTGAGATAAATATGCTCCGATATATTGCCGAAAATCCGCTAAGCTCGTATTGAGGTTTGGAAGCAGTTTTTTTATATAATGTGATAAGTCAATTTATCATATACCTGTGCGTGCTAGGATAGTGATACACACTAATGTTTTCTATTTCCGTATCGATATAGTCAGTACCCGTATCGGTATGCTTTGAAACCGGGACTACTTTTACATCGCCCTCTATCGGGAAAACCCCTGAACTACAGTCAATTTCATTCATGATTTTCTACCAGTAGTAGTAGTAGTAGTAAAACTCCCAATCGTAAAAGTTATCCGAAACACACATAGACGAACGGTCGGCGTATATTCTATAAATAAAATACTCAAAAGATATATAATTGCAAAAAGCAATGCTATTTTATTAAAATATTTATCGTCTGCTTCTCTCGATATTTGTTGTTGTTGTTAGTCACATTCACAAGTCTCGAAGTTCGACGATGTACTCAGCTCAAACAAGTTTAACAACGACATTGTGTATATATTTATAACCGTTATTTCGTGCCCATTTATTGACGTTTACAAGTTATAAACACTCTGTTTTACAATTTTTCTCTGTGGAGTTCGGTCATCAAAGGTTATACATTGAACGTGTCGATCTCTGTGACTTTGCGTTCAGAACTATGGCTGATTATCTCGCCTTCGATAGCAGCGATTCAGAACCTGCCAATTTCGACCTAGGTTTCTTGTCGGATGATGAACATACACATGGTTCCAGTATGATTTCCAGCAGCGACGATGCCATGCTAGTGGCAGAACTCGATCGGGTAACTGACCCGACCACGGAATCTGGCGGGCCAATTCAATCTGATGTGCAGGAAAATCAAACACCCCCACCGACCCCAGAAAATTCTGAAAATGTAGTGTATTCCCCGCCTGAAGACATCAAAATGTTGACCGCACAGACACGAAAAAACTTTCCACAAAGACATCCCACTTTCATCGACACAAGCGCAACAGAAAAGCTGGATTTTGTGGAGAGCATGAAGAACAAAAATACTGTTCGTAAAACTCAGAGTGTAAGCAAAATATTTGGCGGATGGCTGGCTTCTGGGCCACGCTTCGAAAATCGCAGGAGTCATGAAATTCCCCCAATGGAACTGAACAACTATGTTGGCTCATTCCTTTTGTCCATTCGAAAGCACGACGGGTCCGACTATGAGCCAGACACGTTCACAAGCTATCACAGGGGCATCGACCGTTACCTTCGAGAAAATGAATACCCCTACAGTCTGCTCCTGGACAGGGAATTTCAAACATGTAGGGATATTCTCGCATCCAAACGAAAGGAACTGAAGCAAAAGGGGAAGGGGAATCACCCAAATAAATCTGACCCATTAAAGGGAACGTAAACTCTGGTGAAACTTGCATGGCCAGTTAAAGCTTTTTCCTCATAGAATCCAAATCGTTTATCAGATTTTTTTTACAATTTTTTCAAAGCAGTACTAAACGTCTTAACTTCGTTACACTGGACGAACATAGAGGCCTCCATGTTCGAAGAATCGTGACGTCAGTGGACACTAGTTCTTCTGCCTCTGGAGGTAAAAACGCGTCAATTTGCAGAGGTGCAGTATTCGAGACCGTAGCTTACAAACATGAACGAGGATGACAGTGCGACGTGTCGGGATTACCTGGTACATTGTGACAGCCAAATGCAGAGCAGCCCGGCATCGTAGAATATCTGTTAGAATCAGGCTGTATTCTACATCAAAGCTAATCGATAACATTGCCTCTGTTAGTCAGGGAACGGATGAGTGCATGAAAACGACCATATTCGGCCATGTTATCTCGACACAGAGAATGTCCGATGACGTAGGAGATTATCGGCACAACTGAATTTTACGCTTTCCCATTGGATAAAAATCCTGCCCAAAACAAACATGGCGGCGCCCCCAAGAAATTCCAAATCACGGTATTTTCTATGTTTGCGTCTGTCTCATTCATTGGGAAAAAATGAGAAAAAATATTTGTCACGATTTTTTAAATCTATCGGGATTGTTGTATAATTCCCGCGGTGTTTTACCGCAGAGTTTACGTTCCCTTTACCTGAAAATGAACAAAAAATGCTGAAAGAAAAGCGTGTCACTGGAGTCCATAGCCCCACAGCCTTGCGAAATCAAATATGGTTGAACAATTCAATGCATTTTGAAATGAGACCCTCAAGCGAAAACAGAAAACTTAGATGGGGGGATATCGCGCTCAAAATTGATGAGAGGGGCGTGGAATATTTGGAATTCAACGAGAGAGACACAAAAATCAGAAGTGGCGCAAATGCGAACAGTCATGTGCGACCTTTCCAGCCGAAACAATTCGCCTTGCCCGGTAATCCCCTCGATTGTCCGGTTTCGGTTTACAAGGTTTATCGCGATCACCGACCCCTGAAGATGTGCGAAGCTGATGCCCCATTCTACTTGAGCGTAAATCATAAAAGAAATCCCGGTAGCCAAATCTGGTACAAATGTCAGGCCGCAGGAGAAAACACGCTCAAGTATATGGTGAAAAACATGGCCAATAAATCAAACTTACCTGGTCGTAAAACTAATCATAGTGCGCGACGATCCACTGCTACCCGTCTCCTCGATGCGGGAGTTCAGCCCACGACCATTATGCAGCTGACTGGGCACAAGAATATAGCAAGTCTGAATAATTATGCCGTGGCTTCTGCCAGCATGCAGGAGAAAATGAGCAACATTATTGCATGTTCACGTCCGATACTGTTTCGTACACCTGCCGCCGCTGAAGGCAGAGCACCGTCCTCCCCTTCTTCGTCACCAGCTAAGGAAAATATGGTAGCCTGTCAAACTGCCACTTCTTCAAATGAAAGTCCTTCCATCATCTCTAGTCTTGCTCGTGTTCCCTTGCAGAATACATACAACACTTTCGTTGCGAAACACAGCGCCAGTCAAACAACTGCTGGAGTATTCCATGGTGCGACTTTCAACAACTGTACCCTAAATGTCACTCTCTGTCAGCAATCGGACATGCATCCAATCTCTAAAAACACCACAGACTCTCAATAAAGCGATAATTTATCGAAATTTAAGTTCTGGTCAACTCGAACTGCTGAACTGCTTTCCCCGTCTGACCGCGTTGTCTGACCTTGTTTGAATTTCTCGACTGTTAAATTTCAGTACCGTACGGTACGACCGTACCTTTGTATTATACGGTTCAGGAGTTGTACGGATTCCACATGTTTGCTGTTGGAAAAACACACTTTGCCTTACTAATTCGAATTAATTGTTCTCATCCTTGAGTGTGGAAAAGCTATTGAAAATATTCAAAGTATACGAAGTAAATATTCAGTCAATACTTCAAACACGAGTTGTCTGTTGTTCTTCTGTCTATCCTGACCTAGATTTATTAGGCTGAGGCGAGTTTATTTTTAGCAACACACCCCGCGCGCGGAGTAATGCATTTACGTCGAATGAACTCAACGCATCTAGAGAATGCGCATCAGGACGTAGTTCCGGAATGAAACCATCGTTTAAGTGTCAAAAGAAAAAGATATATGATAAATAAATTATCGGGTCACTGTGTTGTTCCGGCACTTTGTATCAGCTCTCGTTCTCGGAGTCTGGATCGCCGCATCGACCTCGACCTGCGGTCTCGGTCGATACGGCGATCCAGACTCCGAGAACTCGAGCTGATACAAAGTGCCGGAACAACACAGTGACCCGATAATGTATATGTATTATCTCTCTGCGAAGTATGCTGCAATTAAATAAAAGAAAGTAAACCATATTTATTTACTTTCACAGTCCAGAAGACGACGGAAAGCCACCTTGGCAAAAACGTCGATGGCCACAGAGAAGAAGGCCAGAGTTGCCGCACTGTTGGCCGACAACAGTTACATTTCCAGTGAGGATTCGGGGGAGGTGGACGATTCTGGTGATGAAAATGGAGTGAAGGAGAAGGGCAAGGCAGTTGGAATAGAGGAGCGATTTCGCGAACCGGCAATTCACAGCAATAGGTAAGGGCACGAGGAAGATTGCGGCTAAACTCTGGGGAGGGGCAGCGTATTGTGACCGGAAAGTGGGAGAGCCCAACTCCAGAATGCCCCCAGATGACGCACCCGAGTGGGCTCTACAGGTCGGTCCACTCAACTCTGAGGACGAGGAAACGCCATTTTGAACTTTTGGATAATTCGAAAAAACAATAAACCATACGGAAAACAAAACTTACCCGAAGAAATATATGTGATTGTCATATTTTATTCTGAGCATATTTTGACGTGCATAAGGGTGCATAATGCTATAATAAATTAGCAATATGATGAGTTTCAAAGAGATCAGAATTACAGTGATGAAAATATTCCAGCGCAAAGTTAGCGTATGGGCTGTGACATCAATGAAACTCTATTCACTAAAATCATGAATCATAGATTCTATAATTTAACAACAATATCGCTTCGACCGTTTGTAGTATTTACTTGCGGAAATCAGTATTTTACTTTCTTCTCCTGAAAATGAACCTGCCGTGTTGTGGTTTTCCTTTACGTTGTATACATTAGTGTCGTGTTTTTATTATTCCATATCACATTTCCATACCATTCCTACTTCTGTTAGGAAATGATTGTTTTATTGTGGGCCAATATAGCACATATAATTTCGGCACGCTGTGGTTCGTGACATTACTTGTACAGCTATTGTTTACTTCGCATTTCGTCAGTTAGATTCTATGTTAAGTGTATTAATTATACCCCCCCGCAACGAAGTTAGAGGGGGTATACTGAAATCGGCTTGTCCGTCTGTTCGTATGTCCGTCTGTCCGTCTGTCTGTAGACACAACATTGTCCGGACTACTCCCCCTAAGATTTTGCTTCTATTTTAATGAAACTTTACATATGTGATACCAATGGATTGAAGATGTGCATATCCTATTTACAAGGCGAAATTTTAATTTTTGACATATTTATGACGTTTTGAACTTTATAGGACTTTTTCAGGATCTATTCCCATGTAGAGACAAGTTTCTAGTGTAATCAACTAATCCTACTATTTTTATCAGAAGGTTCTTAGACTTTATAGACATGTTTGAAGATTTGCATCACCTATTTGTGACATGAAATATTAATTTTTGTCAAAATTACCCAGACTTGGACTTTGTCGATTTTCTGCTTATATTCCAATATATAGAGCATGTTCTTGTGTAATTAACTAGTCACACAGTTATTACTGGATGTTTCTGAAACTTTGTACACATATTTAATATGGTTTAAAGATGTGCGTCCCTTATTTATGACCTGAAATATTTGATCAAAATTACCAGGCATTCAAATGAATTTCTTCGAATACTCATGTAATGAGTGCTGATAACCTGATCAGCAAGCAGTATTTTACATTATGTTATTCCATCATTATCCCCCCCCCCCCCGCCCTGCAATAAAGCTGGGGGAGGGGTACAGGATCGGTTTGTCCATCCTGTAGATAAAATTTTGTCCGCACTAATACTCCTAAAATTTTGCTTCTATATTAAAACATTTACCATGCGATTCACACATTTGCTGTATCTGCTGTAGACGAAACATGTCTGGTTAAGGGTCGACCACATGGTGGAATTGCCATACTGCGGCGAACGTGCTTGGGAAATCAAGCTTCCTTTGTGGAATACGATGACTGTCGAATTGTTGGTCTCCGTATTGACGGTGGCAAATCCAAGCTTCTAATTCTCTGTCTCTATATGCCTACGGTCTGTCCACAAAACTTGGAACTATTCATTGATTACTTGGGCAAAGTGCGTGCCATGATTGATGAGTGTGATATCCCTAATGTTTTAATTATGGGCGACTGGAATGCCCACCCCTCCAGGGGGTTTGGTGACGAGCTCGAGGTGTTTTGCAGTGGTCATAATCTAACAATATGTGATGTTGCTCTACTACCCAGTGATAGTTTTATCTTTGTCAGTGAAGCACATCTTTCAACATCATGGCTCGACCACTGTGTTTCATCTGGTCATGGACATGAATCTATTTGTGAGATGGCCGTTTTTATGATTATGTTACGTCGGATCACCTGCCATTAACTGTGACTCGAGACTGGAATTTGTTGCCTCCCTTAGAAAGTCGTGAAAACTTAACATCTCGGTACTCAATTGACTGGTGTAAACTGTCTGATGTAGAACTGTCAGTATACACTAATACTGCTGTAGAAAACTTGAATGATATCAAGATTCCACACGACGCCATTTTGTGTAGTGAACTTAACTGTGACATACACCACGATCACATATGTAATTATTATAATGATATCGTTAAAGCGCTCACTTCAGCTGGTACTACAACTGTGGCTAAAAGAAAAACTAGCAAAGGTTATATTGTTCCAGGTTGGAATGACTGTATCGGAGACTTACACGCCCATACTCGGACTGCCTTCCTTCTATGGACAGAACATGGCAGTCCACGCAGTGGGCCTATTAGTGACTACATGCAGCGTACCAGACGTCAATTCAAATATGCGTTAAAGGTCTTGTAAGAAAGAGGAAGAGACATTGCGTGCAGAGAAAATGGCTTGCACCCATTCTAGGCACAATAATGACGAGTTCTGGAAAGAAGTTCGAAATGCTAATAGTAAATCATCGTTACTGTCATGTAAAATTGACAGTGCTGACGGTGACGTAGATATAGCCAACCTCTGGAAAGAGAAATTTAGTTCCTTATTGAATTCTGTTAAAACTGAGAAATATAAATCAGAGGTATTGCAGGCTCTGTCTAATAATTGTAGCTATTTTGATGTTTTATCCGTGTCATCACCTGATGTGATACGTGATTCAATCAGTGATTTGAAGCTGGGTAAATCCCCAGGCCTTGATGGTCTGTCTGCTGAACACCTTAAATTCGCCTCTGACAAGTTATGTATACACCTTTTCCTTTGTATTAACTGAATGTTCCGTCATGGTTGTTTGCCAAATGAGCTTACTCATGTTGTTATCACTCCTATAGTGAAAACAAATCTGGTGATATAACACAGTCGGATAACTATAGACCTATAGCCGTGGTCAATTTCATTCCCAAACTTGTTGAAAAACTCATGTTGCGATTATGTGAATCGCATCTGTATACGTCCGACGCTCAGTTTGGCTTCAAAGCAGGTCGATCTACGGACGAGTGCATTTATGTATTATTTATGTATTATGCAAGAAGTAATTAATTTCTATTGTACTAATGGTAGACCAGTTTATGTCTGCTACATGGATGCGTCCAAAGCCTTCGACAGGGCTAATAACTGGGCTCTGCTAAAAAAAACTTATTGATAGAAAAGTGCCCATGTATGTTATTAACATTGTATATATTTGGTTTAACGTGCAACAGTTTTCTGTCAAATGGGGGAGTGCGTAGTCTCTCCCCTTCTGTGTGACTAATGGTGTCAGGTAGGGTGTCAAACTAATGGCATTGCCCTTGAATATGTGGAGAATTACTGCTGCTTAGGCCATGTTATGTCATATGACCTAACTGACAATAAGGACATTGAACATCAGAAAAGGAAGCTATGTATACGGGCCAATGTCTTGCTAAGGAAATTTCATGCTGGTACGAATTTTGTTAAAAAGGCACTGTTCCATGCCTACTGTTCCAATATTTATTGTTGTCTTCTGTGGCATTCCTATACAGAAAAAACTATAATAGCTTACGTGTTATGTATAATAACTCATTTAGATGGCTTATGTGTTATAGGCGAGACTGCAGCGCTAGCAACATGTTTGTAACCAATAGAATTATGTCATTCGGAGAATTGATACGCAAGTCTATCTTCCGATTTAAAGAGAGAATTGAGACCTCTGACAATGCGTTGCTCATCACACTACAGAATTGTGATTTAACTGTCTTCTCACTGTTACAAGCCGATTGGAGGGAGAGACTGTACGGACCAGTGTGAGTCCCTGTAAATAACCTACATCCCACTATGTATGGACCACTGAGACCACTGAGTCTGAAATAAAGTATTATTATTACTATTTCTTACAGAGTTATGGCCCTTCCTATCCTTGGGATTTATTTATACTGTATTGAAATATTACTCAGAACTGGAGACTTGTGTCTTGCAGGGCGGGGTGTATCCCAGTTATCACTTAGGATAACAGTTACATCTACTAAACTCTGTATACTTTAGATTGCCAAATAAATGATTCAAACTGTATTAAAGTTTATCCATTTTAATTAATCGTTTACTTTAGAACGTCTCAAAAATTAATACTCTGCACAAATCACCCTTTTTCGTGTACCCTGCGGCGTGTATAACAAAACGAACTCCACAAAATCACAAACATAAGTTACTCTGTGATAATGATAATATATCACGCTTGAAACAACTTTGTAATTCTCTCCATATAAAACTTCAGTAGAGTTGTTTCATGCAACGGAGCTCATTTACATAGGGAGATGCCGTACTGTGTTCGTGTTCACCGGCACAATTGTCACTGATGCGTTGTACGGTCATAGGCGTGTGTGTGGTTTATCATCCGGCAATTTCGCTGCACACGGGGCATATACGCCTCACCTACGAACCGCATGTTATTACTTTATACGGCATTAATCTTTGTCAACTCGAACAAGAATGCAATATGACGTCCCTCTATGTAATGAAGCCCGGTGCATGTATCAAGAGTATTGGAGTTTCATATAGACAAAATTACAAAGCTATTTCAAGCGTAACATATTATCAATATTACGGAGTAATGACGATCAGACTGTAGAGGTCAGTTTTTAACACACGCTGCCAAAAAGGTAAATTTAGGCAGATAAACAATTGATTTTTGACAGGCCCCAAAGTAGACGACAAATTAAAACGGACAGACTTTTTAGTTTCGAATAAGTAGTTATATTTGTATATGAATAATGATTTGGCATGGTAAGTCTTCGTAAAGCTGATTCTTCTGACATGAATGCCGGTACTAGATTTCGTCTTTGTTCGCAGCTAGAATATACGATGAAAATTGCAAATTCTAGTTAGCAGCGATCATCAGCAGTAAAGTATAACAAAAACTGATTCAGGGGATGGTTAAATGAAGTTAAATTATACCAATTTGATTTGTATTCGTTCTTCTCGATTTCTTTGCATCCGGGTAGCTATGACTGTTGTTAGCAGAACATGAATACAACTCGTGGTATAAAACACTTTATGAACAAACCTCGAATTTGCTTGTGAAAATTATAGCATGTACACCCTCCATAATGCAGGTAACCAGCTCTGTCTAGCTACATGTAATTAACATTAAATCCTATCTGCTCCACCATTTGGATATTTGACTTGTGGGATCTAACCGGTTTGTAGTAACTCGAGCGTCAACCAATCCCGAGAACTATTCATGGTTCTTTGAAGCGGTCATTTAGTAATTATAGAGAAATTTTAGTTGGCTCAGCCGAATTAGACGCCACGCTGGCGGGATATCTTTTGATTTTGCCGCGGTCCAGCCACTGTGGCTCCTAAATGCGAGGTAGATATATGAACTGGTCATTGGTATTAACCTAAGGGTAAACGGAGACGGTGACTCTATCCCTCCTCCACGACTGCAAGTGGATTAGTTCAAATACGGCCGTGATGTCATAAGACTGTTAACTCATGGGCTCTCTGAACATCAGATTCAATTGAAATAAGGTACATATAGGATTGACGAGTATGGATAGAATCTTAATTTATTAAGATTGCCAGTCCTGCATGCAGATGTGAGAAGTACAGCTATTACTCGAACCGTCCGTTTGAAATGAGAGCCACTGAACGCACGGCGTTCTTGTTCGATACGACACCTTCGCGGTATCTCGGTATATTTTGACGAAAGCCTAGTTTATGCGGAGAACAAGATGGAGGACAAACTCGAAAGTTCCGACAGTAAACGACATCGGGGCGTCTCGAAAGTCAAAACAAATACGGGGACGAACACGGGATTTCGAAACAATCAGAGGAGACGAAATATACAACACATTTCCTGGCGTTTGATTCGCTCGAATATGGGCATATTCAGAAAGGTCATGAGGTCACGAAGCTGTTCGGAAAGCCTATTAAGGTCTTCGTCCCACGGGAGGTTGAATTTGAATGTTTGCATTGCTGAAAAACGTCGTGACGTGGAAAACAGATATTGGACGTCACCACAGGGGACGTAATTAGTTCTGGGATATTATAAAGGAAAGCAATGCTTCTATTTGCATTCATTTATTCTCATATTAGTCATCATCAATTATATATTTCCATGAATTCGAACATTCAGAGTCAAGCTCCTGTGCTTCGTCTTGGTGAATTCGTCTTCTGTCATGGTTCGGCTTTGTCAGACGAACCAGGATGATGAGTATTGCAGTACCGCGCTGCTATATATATCGAATGGAAGGAACAAACACTCAATGTTGTTTTATTTAAGTGAAGTCACTCTTTGCTGGTATGCAGGGTCGGTGAGGTGTCGCATTATATGAATTAGTGGTATTAAAATGACTGAGAGTAAAACAAAAATTATTAAGTATTCTGCATATACAATGAATTTGTCATTTTTTCTCTTTTATAAGTGTTCACTGAAGTTGTTTCACACTGTTTCTCTGGTCTCGCTTTAGGTCGAATTATCATTTCGAACTGACATACCTTGACCGTGACATATCGCGTGTGCGTGTCACGAGATTATGTTATGTATACAACAATGAGCATGAATGAACATATATATGCAATTTATCAACCGAATAACTGCCATTACCGGTATAATATATCGTATTACTTGGTATATCTTGCCTGGAATCATTTCAGTATACAAGCAATACAATAACCTCAGTGAGAGTCCTAGACAGGATGTTATGTTTCTGTTGTGTAACCGATGGAATTGTTAAATTGATGACAAATAGTTAGGCTTTGTTCCGGTGTTATACAAAGGTTGATGAAAACAGAAACAATATCTACTCAAGACCAGTCAATTCACCACAAGTTCAGTGGAGAAATATAGATTGGATTCATCAGCCACAATTGTATCTGGAGAAGTGAAGGCACCAGATAAGAAGTTGCATAATATATTAAGCCTCATACAATTGTTTGTCCAAGTTTAGCCAACAGACAGATAGATCAACAGACTAACAAGATGCCAGTTTGAAGAAAGCGATTAGACACCAATGATTAAATAATCACGAATGATCTTTGAATCCAGCAAGCTAAATAATTAACAAACCTTGTCCGATAAAAACTTTCTGACAGATCAAAATGAATCAAACTCAAAGTAAGCTGTCTAGTATAGAATCAACTCCCCCTACTTCTTGTTTTCCCGAAATCATGTTTTCCAGATGATTTCCGGGAATGATATATAGAGGATTTTCATAATCATTTTGTATTTTGAAGAAGGGATTAATGTATATAAAAAATGAATATTAAAATTCATTTGTCTGATTAAATTTGTCTATGTAATATAAATTTGCTCATATATTAATTACATGAGCCACCGTTCTATACAGTGGAGAATATATGGTGAATAGTATTGTTACATTTAATTTCATGCGAAGTATATATCTCACAGTTTGAAATATAACCGAAGTATTTATCAACTCACGTGCCGTGTATTACAAGTTTGCAAATTAATCGGTTTAATTTGCACATGATGTCCCAGTGTGGCGTACATAATTGCATATAAAATAATTATTTGCGAATCTTGGTATAGTGTACGTCACGCTGTGCCATAAGGGCATGTCCAAGTTGCAATATCTAATGTCAACATATGGTAAATATAATAGCAAATGTATGACGCATATAAGTGAAATATATGGCAAATGATGCACATTTACAAACGCTGGCAAATGATGAAGCAACGATATTCATTTACTACAGTAGGTGATACAATCATCCATATATTTTCTGTGTTGACCTGTCATTTAAATACATTTGTCTGTATTTGTCTTTCCATTGAAACACCATACGTATACCAGAGTCCCGATGTGTATGCTAAAAGCATGCAAATTATATCCTCATATGTTAATATTACAGGTCTGTTTAAACTTTTGCAAATATAATAGTTATAGTCACCTTACATCCAGTGGTGATGTTAATTAATTTCAAGTCAAGATTTTCATCATATGTTATTGATTTAATTAGACAAATATGACCTTTCCACCTCCATGTTAGAGAGGTAATTCTCCTTAACCTGGATATCTACATCTAGCTACATGTAGCTGTTTACATTATTGCAATCAATGATTTAAAATAGTGCGTCAGTACAGTCATTTTCAAGCCATTAGTGAATGAGCTATGGAAACATTTGTTAGGGCATACCATTTGATGATGCTACCCCAACCTTAATTGGAGGAAGTTCCCGCCAATAGGGTCACACAGTAAATTTGGACCACATATTCTCCAGCTCTAATCATTACAAACTAAGAATGGTTTGATTTGCCAATGATCCCCATGCAAGTTCATTCATCAGCTGATTACTGGAGATAATATAAATTTGCTGTAAGACAATACTTTTATTTTCCCTTTGCAGTGAGGTAGGGATCGGATTTCTGTTACTAATCGCTATCTCGTGTGTGTTTGCAGGTAGAATTCTGGGCATCATAGTAAATGTCAGTAACTGAACAAATCAAATATCCAGAACAAAAATTATCAAACATTTCTGTTTGGGTAAAATATTAGAATAAGCTGTTCGCTAATCAAAGGACTAAATATTAGGAAAATAGCACTTTAATGCTATCGTCTGGTAACTTTGCAAATACCTGGAGTATGATCTTTATATTTGCACATGTATAGGATTGCGTGTTACTCGTCTGGTCACAACAATGGTATTGGAGTTTGAATAGCTTTACTCCTTTACGGAACATTTTTTCTATAATATTTGACTCTCAAAACAATTAGAACCACCTTTACAGATTTTAAAAGTCTGGGCCTGTTTGATTGGTCACCTTTGCGATAATGGTTTTGGACGGGATAACTTTGGTGGTATGCTGAAGGCCAGACTACCTAGTTTGGTGGTTCATTTCTGGTGGCGAATATTTTATATCATATAGTTCCTGAAGATGTGCTCAACCAGTTTACTACATATTGGGTGAGGCCGTTTTCAGTGGTTTACGATCCATAAAAAAATGAAAATCGTGCTCTCTTCATTGTCACACGTTTAAAGGCCTTTGTCTTTCGGAGAGTCACATAATCGTAGATAAATGTTTTCAAGTCTAAATGCGTAAATTGTCATTCTGTACTATGGCGGTGTTGCAAACTTAGTATTGCTTTACAGTATGAAGGATTTCAGGTAGTGCATCTGTATCGTTAATCTCAAGCTGTTTATGGATAAACTCCATGCTATGGAACATGTTTTCCATCATACCGATTGATGATGCTCCTCATATCGGAGTTAGCTCTCACCACTAGCCGAGATCGCCATTACAAATCTAGGGTAACTGGGCATGCGCACAAGGCGAGATTACGAAAGGTCAGTTGTACCAACGGCCGCATTCTGGCCAGGTTGAAAGTGTGTCATTTCTCGGGAGAAGTACTTTTTCTGTGGGACTGAACTGTGTTCAGGGTAAATAAATATCTGGAGCCGTTCTTTAGCCCATATGGCGATAGTCCATGAGATTGTTTAGTGATTTTACGTACAGTTGCACCAAATATCAGCTGTTCTCCAACACTCGGCCTATCTCTCCAACGTTAAAACTTCGGATTTGGTACAAACAGGAAGTTCACGAAAAGCGGCGCAAACGCTGCGCAGTTGCAAAAAATGGAAATGGCGACAGAGTCTAGGATCACGCAATAAATTAGGGCCATATATTCACAAACTGTAATCATTATAAAGTAAGAATTGATTTGTTTTCACCATGTATCGTCGTATTATTGTTGCGAGAATAAAAAGTGCCATCAAACGTATTGGTGTGCTCTTGATATTTTGCCGAAACACTGGAATATCACTGATTCTCGGCACCTGGGGTTCGGATCGGTTTGGTAGTGTGTAAAAAGTCGTGCCCCTGAAACTACATTTGTAGCAACTATAATATAATACTTCTTTGATTAGTCCTTGTATTATTTCAAAATATCCGTGGATCATATGTCTGCTAATTGTAATCGCCACATGGACTATTTAGAGGACTTAATGTATTCATTTTTTTACTAAACATAATTTAATTATTTGCGTATATATGCTTGACCCAGTTTAATGCTGATCCATTGAAACTATCTGACATATACTATATAGCAGCTGCTATTTACTTAGTGAAACATTGATTTTAGATTTAAACTATTATTCAGAAAATGGAAAGGTGCAACAGAAATTAAGATGTATAAAATTTTACAAATTTACTACAAATCTCGAAACTTCCAAAGTTAAGAATATAATTACCTTCGATTTAATGTTTTCCGAAGTTGTGTACTAGAATTGGTTTGTAAATTAGAGTTACATGATAGCTGAAATGGCGACTGTCTCTTTGGCAGCGCATGATCGTGGTGAGAATAAGAGTGAAGAAGCACATAGTAATTCATATGTTAGAGACGGTAGAGTCGATTGAAAGCTTGTGCAGGAGAGAGAATTTATGCGTTAGGCAGCTTAACCCAACGTGAGCAAAGTCACGTTAGCCCAGCGAGCGGAGACAGGTTTTCAAAGCGAACGTGTCTGAGCAAATCACGTTCAATGCTACTAAATGCCCGTTGTCACGTTTCCTTGGTTTACAGTGTAATTGACTGCAGGAACTACGCGTTTGTGAAAATAATTTTCACTGGCTTTAGTACCTTCTAGAAAAACAAATCTACAGTTGCTGAATAGTGTGACGTCGCAACTATCGTTTAACATAGATTAGAATTATACCAAAAAATGCGGTCACGGAAGTGCAATGTGGAAGTTTTCCATTGAATAAGCAATAAATGACGTAACTCTGAGTGTATTCAACCATATGAGTAAAGAAAATTTCCCTCGAATGGATGACGGAAATACGTTATCTGTTCTTTTTCTTAGAGCAATCTGTATCTAGTATACAAAGAGGCGAGAGATATTTTTTGTGGGAGCGCGCGTTTATGTATATATATTGCATGTAGCATGTAGTGAATCGAGTTTATCTAATTTGGGTGTTTGGTGGTGTTGTTCATAGCTCAGAATGGTCATTCAGGTAGAGAAGGATACGACCCCATCCATTCATATACAAGGTACGTGGAACTGTTGCTGTGAATTAGCAGCAGAAGGGTAGCACCATTGAGATTAACTAATTTATCTTCCTTCTCAGATGTATGAATAGGATTTTGTTTGAAATTGCAGTTTGAGGGCCGCATCCCAAACGGATTTCGCCGCCTATCAACTCCGTGCTTTATTTAAATTTAACTTTTCAGTACATTTTCTTACAGCGCGATATTTTAGAATAATTAAATAACAAAGATAGAGCAAAGACTGATATAAAAATAGAGAATCGAATGAAGGATATTGACTATTTACAACTTCGTCGGTCTGTTTTTGTCCGGTATACTGGTAAATATGCATTAAGTCCATGAAAAAGAAACTGGCATAACTGGGCGGGTTCTTTCAGAAAGCTGTGCCCGTGACAGTGCTTGAAGTCTGTATCGGGGTACAGAATGGCAGGCTGCGTCCTATATCAAGTGGAGTGTAACAAGTATGTATATGTGTCAAAACCAAGTAGGTTGAAGCAAAAGCATGAGTGCGTGGCGTCAAACCGGTCTTAACGATGTGTCTAATCAAAGGTGTCAAATATAACTATAAAATAATCTAATGGTTACAATGATAGCTAAAATAATACAGGTAGCGAGTTAACCCTACCTGGCCTGGGATTTTTCTGATCTGTCCATGCCCGGGGAGGTCATCCCGCACCTCTTTCCTATAATTATTGTTCTTACCCATTGAGCTAGGGGGGATGAAACATACCACACTATACTCTTGGGTCACGCTGTATCAGAAAATATAAAAGAAATCCAAGGTGGCCGCTCTCAGATTTTCGATTTTTTCTACTGATGTAATTTCTTCGCAAACACTGCAAGATAAATTAGTAAATAGCTTGATGTCAAACAAAATAGTTTATACAATGTCGCCTTTCTGTTACCCCACATTCCGCCATTTTGAATTTCCCCCTGATCCTTTGCCCGAGGCTCAAAATGACCTCAATATGATAAATTACAAAGTCACGGAGCGTCCGCTCTCAATCTGTAGACGAAGAATAAGCCGCGATCTCTATTGGGTCCTAAATCTACAGAGCGAAACTGGTTAATGAGTCTTTTTTCTTCAATCGCTCTCTCATGACGGTAGCACTAACAGAGGAACGGAAACATGCACTGGATGAAAACAAATAACTAGGGGCAATAAGCCTTTTCGCGGTTACAAAATTCGGAGGTGATGACGGCCCTTTTTCTACGCTATAAAGAGATCATTTATCTCTCAAAATACGCAAGACTGAAAAACTGACATGCTCCCTAGTTTATTTTACGTTGATTTCTCAAGTTTCATAACAATTTACCCAGTAGGGATAGTAAAATCACCAGCAGATCAGTCCGTACACTGGGCTTCTTGTGTTAATCTAGCGGCACAGGAAGTGAAAGTATCACCTATCCGATCCCAGAATGCAGTGCGTTTAACATGGTGTTGTTGTTGTAAATTTGTAACCGCGAAAAAGAGTATACTAATGGATCAATCAAAGGCGTTTTATTGTTTCCCTCTTAATATAATGATTGAAAACTGAATGATAAATAAGTAAGGAATAGCTTGGTTTGAAATAAAAATAAAATAAAATTCCCAAAGAAAAACAGGAATTTTGAAGCTAAATAATCAAAATATCAGTTTTGTGGTACCCCACATGACCGCCATCTTGAATTTTTCCATGATCCGGGGGTTATGCAAATAGGCTCAAAATGACTCCAATATGATAAAATAAGAGTCGCTGATGATCAACTTTCATTGTTTTGTCGCTCGGCCGATATTGGAGGAAGTCTGGTAGGGGAGAGAGCATAATGCCTCCTCCCCCCTCAGGTCATAGGGTTAACAATAAGTTATTTGAGGTCAAGGAAGACAAGAGGCTTTCTACTGCTGATAGTTTAGTTTCCGTTGGTACGGCAGGAGGTTGTCACTGCGGATCTGTTCATCCACATAGACTCAAAAGATTCTATCCGAGATGCTCAAATTTGTTAAACCTATCTTTTGTAAATTCCCCTTCTTGCATCTGATAAAGTAGAAGTAGAACAAATTGGCCTCAAAGGTGCTACACTTGCGGAGTTTTTCATGTTCATTAGGTTAACACGGCTACCCAACCTGTTACTGTTTGTACGGAATTAGAAAATATAAGGTAAGCAGTAGATATTTGTAAAATAATCAATAACTAGATTGAAATGTCAACATTCCGCCATTAAAACTATTTTCTTTCTAAACAATTCAAAGAATTTATTTTGACTGCAAACTTTAATCTAACAGATTATACAGTCAATCTAATAGATCTAGTAAAATTTTCATCGACAATAATTGTTGAGATTTTAATTGGGGTCAAAATTCTATACGACAGATTCGATATTCAATGAACAGAGATGGAGAGTAACGTTTTTTTCGTATCAAATTTCAGGATCGTGCACTTCATATTTCAAAACAATTTGACGCCTATACTTCTTTTAATCCTTTTAATTTAGAGCCATTAGAGTGTATGGCTGAGGCTGCACTAAATCCGTTGTTTGTTATATGGAACACGGTATTATTTGCAGTTTAGTTTGGTGTAACTATCCGTTCACATCACTCTGGCTGTATTTCGTCTGAATCGTTCAACACTAATAAACACCGTCTATCTGGCGATTTGTACGAGGAACCACAATAATGGTATCCCGTATCATGTACGAATTTAACAATCATTTACGTAAACTTAATATTTTCAACATCCGCTGTATTAAAAAAACACCTTAGTTTCCTCATTTCCTCTATTTGTGTGCGAATAGCAGGATGGCCCACAGTTATTGTCCTTCCGACACTGGCAGCTCATCCACCTAAAACATATCACCCATCTCGTATACGTGTTTTATATGTGATTGTCTATTGGATACAGTCTGTGTCTATTCGTCCAAAGCTGCACCACTCAATTCTGTTAAATTAAATTTACTGAATAGAACCGCGGCCCTTTAAATAAATTTAACTGAATACTACCCTATCGTGAGTAGTTACAGTTCTGCGTAGTATTATTAATTCCAGACGCGAGTGCGTGCTATCACATTTGTGTACATGTATGAACGCGTGAGCAGTTGTAATTGAACAACATATGTTCATGAGATTTTAGCTGATTACTCATCGATGCCTGTCAAGGCACTTTGCACAATATATATACTTATACTTTTTTTAACTAGAAGAGATAGACCCATCCACCGTAACTGTTCCTTGTTTGCTAATACAGCTCAGTGACGTAGAGCGTAAGCACCGTCAGATTACACAAAACTTTACGCTAATTGTATTAATATACGGACAAGTGGATTTTTCTTATAAATGACAATAAAAGCAACAAAGCATAGCATTTGATAAGTGCACTATTAGGCAAGCAGTTGTGCTATCAATTCTGAGTTCCTCCTCTAGGTTTTTCCCAGCTTAAAAAACGGTCATTCCAATATGACAACTGCCCAGAAAAGGGAAATATTATTTCGTCATTCTCCGACCATGCCGACCGAGTCATATGCCCGATATATTTTTGTATTCAGAATTCCCGTCTCTCCGTCTTATTTGACACAAAATGATAAAATTGAATTAAATTAAATTGAAGAGACGATCTTTTTGTTTTTCAAATTGTTTCCTTAATTCTTCCTTATTTCAGAGAATACTATTCCGTAGGAGTATATGACCAGTGCAAATTAGAACAAGCGATGTCTAAGTAAGCACCGAGGCCCGGATGTAGAGAGATTGGAAGTTGGACGTGTTTTCACTTCGCTCCGAGAAATTTGTCTAATTCTGCGGATTTCAGATGATCTTAGCTCTGGTGTTTGTGTAATAAATTTTGTGAATACGTTTGGCAAATACCTGTGGTGAAAGTTTGGAATTATTTGTCAGTTTTTTGCTGTTCAGGGTGTTTTTCTGACTTAGTCAGTTTGGCCTGATTTGGGAAGGCAGAGAGCCGCCATTACTACCGTATCGGTCTTTGTGACCGAGAGGGTCAGTGTGTTTTTTTTCTCTGTCTCCCTCTTCTATGTTTGTTTGCTGTCTGTATATATTTCGTATTTTGCTGTTGTATATATATATATATATCCTTGTTGACTTGATCTAGTCTGAACTTGTTTCGTTCCTCGTTCGGTTTGACGTAGGTCGATTTGCACATATTTGTGTAAATCGAGGTAGGTTGAATACATGTAACATACCGAAGTTATATAGCTGTGCGTTGTAGGCTTAGCCCTGATTGTAGATCTGTGCGCTAGCCTTTGTTCTCTGTTCTTTTGTTCCTCGTTGTAACCAGGCAACTCGCTGGGTTTAGGACTAGGCTTTTGTTCTGCCTGGCCCTGAAGTTTCAGTGTATTGTTGTAAAGGTTACAGTGTACGTCTTTGGAGTGAGGCTCCATCGGGGAGTATTCAATGTTTACTCTGTGGGGAGGCTCATTGTTGGGGTTTGTGCGTGTCACTATTTGTAGTCTGTAGTGGTATTGATAGTCCCTAGTCCCTAATTTTTATTTGTTTTCACTATGGGCTTTGGAAAGTATGGGTCTAGAGAAAGCTAATGCGATTGATATGTATCACGCATTAAAAGACACTGTTGGATCAGGACCGAAAATCCTTAAAGGTCTAGTACAGGTATCAAATACCCTGTAGAGCGTCACATTAGCAAATGAAATTACCAAAACCCGCCTAGTGCTGGAAGGTATTCGTGTTGGACATCAACTTGGCCATTTTGAGAAAATAGATCCAGGGAAATTGCTAGTAAAGATGAAAGGACCATGCGATTTTCCAGATTCTGCTATCAGAAGTGCTTTTGAGTTTTATGGTGATGTTCTCTCTGTACAAATGGAGATGTACACAAGGCAGAAAGGGTGATTCCTCTGGTCCTCGCCCTGTTCCGCCCGCAGAAGTCCGAGGAAGACTTTCCGCCGAGGCTGTCCAGCAGAAACAACAGCACTATATAGATTTATGGAAGACTGTAGGCCCTGATGGCAAACCTATCAAACGTCATCAGGAGATAGTTGCCGCTGGGAGCAATGAGAAAACCTCAAACCACTACGAGCCTCTCGGTGACGAGATGGAGGTAGGTTGTGGTTCGGAAGATGAAGATGACAGTGATAGTGAGGTTTGTGATGGTGTAGAGGCCGAGTCAGGTGATCAGAAGTCAGGTGATAAGTCTGATTCTGATCAGACTGAAAGTGTTGGCAACACATTGACTCCAGACAACTGGCGGTGTGTCGGCTCCGGATACACCTGTCCAGTCTGTGAATTCCTCCATTAATCCTATTCACTCGGGTGTCGACGTAAACTTTACACCGAATGAGGAAGTAATGAAGGAGTTCACAGAAAAGGAAAGTAGTCAACTGTCTTGTAGTAATAAAGCTACCTCGAATCAGAAAAAGAAGAATAAAGAGAATACCATAGATATCGAATCCGGCAAAGAGCCAAAAATAGTCGATGCTACTCCCACCGCTACCAACGATACACCCATGCTCTCTGATGAGGAGTATCAGGAGTGTAGTGATCGTCCGTTAAAAGGCGAGACTTCCTTGTACCAAAGGTCGAAGGACTTGTTAGGACAAGAAAGAGAGAAAGAAGTTTATAAGAAGGAAAATAAAAAAGACGAGAGAACAAATGAGAAATAAAAAGAAAGAAAGGTCAAAAAGAATTACCCAAAATAAAACGTACATAATGGCTAAGCTAACCTTATGTATCTTGGCTTGGGCAGTTTTGTGCTTTATTTCTATATACAGACTAAAGATGGCTCAGCCACCAACTATCGTTCAGTGGAATTGCAGAGGAGTTTGGCCAAATTTAAATGAACTCCAATTATTAACTCAAGATTATGAACCATCAGCTTTTTGTCTCAACGAGACCTTTCTGAAGAAAGCAGATAAAGATAAATTTAAATTTCGCCAATACACACCTTATCATTCCTACGCTTTGGACGAAAATGGAAAAGCTACAGGCGGTTCTTCAATATTGGTTAAAATGGGTGTTTTACACAGTCCTGTTGATTTAGTGACAGATTTACAAGCTGTAGCAGTTCGTATTACCTTGAAATCTGTTTTCACATTATGCACGGTGTACATACCTCCTTCTAGTAGTCTCCGGCTCAATGAACTTCAAGAGCTTTACGATCAGCTCCCAAAAACTTGGTTAATGATGGGTGATTTTAACGGTCGTAATATCCTCTGGGATAATGAAGACAATTGTAAAGGTAAAATTCTCGAAAATTTTATATCAAATAATTCTTTGTGTATTTTTAATGATGGTTCTTATACACATTTGTCCTCGGTCCATGGAACCTATTCAGCATTGGATATCTCACTTTGCGACCTTCCTATTCTTGAAGAATGTTCTTGGTCTGTTCATGATGACCTTTGTGGAAGTGATCACTTTCCCACTGTTCATTCAGCTGATGACCCTGATTTTACAAGGTTTAATTTCAAGAAAGCAAACTGGCCCGAGTTTGAAAAGCTTTGTTCACAAAAACTACAATCAGTCTCCTTCGCTGATGCTTCAGATCCTATACAGCTATTCTCAGATATGTTGATAGAAATTGCCAACCAAACCATTCCCACATCTTCAGGAGTTGCACATTTTAAGAAACCTTGGTTTAATGATGACTATAAAGAAGTAAGAAAATGTAGGAAGAAGGCTGAACGATATTTCCGCCGACATCCTAATCCTGAAAATTTGAAAGATCTCAGAGTTTCAAGAGCTAAAGCTCGTAGAACCATGAAACAGAATAAACGTGATTCTTGGAGAAATTATGTTTCTAAGATAAATACTCATACTCCAATAACAAAAGTTTGGAATATGATTCAAAGAATAAAAGGTAAAAGCTCCAAGTCCAGCGTTCATCATCTCAACGATGGAAATCAGGTGATTACTGACAGAGTAGAAATTGCAAATAAATTAGGAGAAACAATTGCCAAAAACTCTTCATCAGAAAATTATGTACCTAAATTTCAAAGTTTCCAAAAAAGAGAAGAGAAAAATGAAATTAAATTCACCTCCGGTAACCATGAAGGCTGTGACGCTTCGTTTACAATTGAAGAACTTCATGCTTCTCTTACGAAAGCTCATGATTCTGCTGCAGGCCCTGATAATATTCATTATCAGCTTTTGAAACATCTACCGGAATCATCTCTAGAAATCCTATTACGAATATTCAATAGACTTTGGTATAGAGAAGAATTTCCTCCGTCATGGCACACTGCCATAGTTATACCAGTACCAAAGCCTGGTCGTGACCATACAAACCCTGGTAATTATCGTCCGATTTCACTGACTAGTTGTGTCTGCAAAACAATGGAACGCATGATAAATGATAGCCTTGTTTGGTACCTGGAAACTGAAAAGAAACTTACTGATATTCAAGCTGGTTTCCGAAAAAATAGAAGTACCATTGATCATTTAGTCAGATTAGATTCGTATGTTAAGAATGCTTTCGCCAAGAACGAACATGTGGTTCCTATCTTTTTTGATTTAGAAAAGGCCTACGATGCTACATGGAAATACGGGATTCTTAAAGATCTTCAAAACATGGGGTTAAAAGGTCGTTTACCCGTTTTTATTTCCAACTGTTAGAATGATAGTTGTACCCAAACAAATTTGGAATTGTCTATGTCTGATCATTTTGATCAAGACCGGGGTGTCTCACAGGGCAGTATTTTGTCTACTACTGTTTAATATCAAGATTATCAGCTTGGCTGCAGTTCTGAATAAATCAATTGATGGCTCACTTTTTGTAGACGATTTCAATATATCGTGTAGTGGGAAAAGAATACACAATATTGAGAGAACATTACAACTTTGTCTAAACAGAATTCAGAAATGGTGTTTAGAAAATGGCTTCAAATTCTCCAGAGCTAAGACAAATTGTATACACTTTTGCAGAAAATATTTCCAGCACATTGTGTTTTTGGATCACCGGCACAGAGCTATTGCCATATGTCTGACAGTTGTCGCCTCCATCACGTATGCCGCTGTACCAGTCTCTTTACGAATCGTCATCCTTGAAATGGCGCCAAAGTGAGTGGTCAAATTGGCAAAAAGATTTCCAAAGACAATATTGGGAATGTTCCTTGAAATGAACATACATGTGGTCTGTATAAATTATAATGACCTTGAATAATCGTTTTTACATACGATTAGAACGGTGCAATTTTATGTGTTGACATTTGTACTTCCTCGTATTTCCTAACTAGGAGAGAGGGAGAGAGAGAGAGAGAGAGAGAGAGAGAGAGAGAGAATTTTGTTCAACGTCTCTTTCAGCAATATGTCAGGTATATAGCGACGATCAAAATAAAATTCTTGTCTATGTATGCCGACAAAACAAGTCAACAGTCCAACCATCTAGAAGTGATCGACACAAGCTGTAAAAACCTTACCTATATTAAAATTTATGCAACAACCGATTTTTCTCAATGATAACCTTAAATCGATAAAAAGAATCTCTTACAATATTAAAATATATACATTCGATCCAAATGTGTTGCACTGTGAAATCATCGTGGCGTGGAATACACCTCGGGGATGGTTCGTTTTTTTTTTTTTTTTTTTTTAATGCTCGCGTGTCAATTTTTATGGCCGATTCTACTATGGCTGAAGTTTGTTTCTTAGCTCAGCATCCCATAAAGATCACTAACAAAGTTCCTCGCATACACACAGATACAGAATCTGAAATCGCTGTACGGGATGCCAACAGGATCAACCTTATTATCCAGGGCTGCCATAGCCGTTTCATGAGCTTCAGTATTTCCTCTGATGCCAACATGACTATGAAACCAACAAAATACAATATCAATATGTTGATCAAATACAGCTTCATATAACTGTATAATATTCAAGATTGTGGGATGAGTTGAAACTCCACATTTAATCGCTTGAAGGCATGACAGTGAATCTGATAATGTGCCGTGTGTTTTTTTTCTTTTGGTGGCCCCAGTGCCTTCTAACACCAAAAGTACAGCTTTGGCTTTGGCAGTGAATATTAAACTTTTACCTGGTAGTCGAAAGTTTTAGTTTTGGAGCTAGAAATTGTAGCACATGCTACTCTGTCACCAGCCTCAATGTGTATTCCATGCCACGAAGATCGATTGTATGGATTTTAAGATTGTAAGAGATTCTTTTCGTCAATCAGCTACTTTAGAGGATCTTTATTCCGGGTAAAAGAGGACTGTATTTTGGTTATTTGAAAGAAATGGGTCTGTTGCATAAGTTTTAATGTGTGTGCATGTCTTTTGGTGTCTTGTTTTGATTACTTCTGGATTGTTGGGTTGTTGCCTTGTTTTTGTTAGAAGACTTAGAATTTTGTTTGATCGTCGCTATATTGATGAAATATTGCTAAACGCGACATTAAACCTTAATTCTCTCTCATCGTTAGGACCATTCTTATGAATAGCCTGATGCGATCCATATTTTTCTCCCATTAAATCAAATTATTGTGTATATACGAGTTGCGCCGTGTCTGCCTTGTTGTACTTCGTCAGTCTAATATCTACTTCTGGTTAACTGCCATGGTGGAATTGACAAAAGCTTGCTAGGTGAAATATGACCAAGCTGAATACCATCTGCCACATTGTGTGGTTTCATACGAATTTCAAGAGGTGTAATAATGGAGGGAATAATGAATATTGAATATAAATCTAAGTATTCGGGGTTAAAACACCGTTATATGCAGGATTTAATGGATTAGTTCGCAATTGTGATATGTTGCAGTTCTAAAGGAATTTCATCCGCTTGAACATGTAAAATTTATTGAGAGTAAGTTCTGAATGCCTCCAGGCAAAGTCTTAGTCCTTGATGCGGAATCTGGATTTACCAACTTGGACTTGCTTGCACCGTTATAAACAATAGGGCCATAATCCAGTTTAAAACATTCTCTAACTATAATAATTTTATCGATTTGGTTCGACTGGAATCCGTCTGCAATATACCTAAATGAAGATGTTTAACTCTGAAATACAGAAAGAAAACGGAAATTAAGCAAGAGTGTACGAATGAGTGAGTAGAAATTAACGTCATCGTCGTGAAAGAGGATTATGCAGATGTGCTGAACGGTATTGATAATGGCCACTGAAACATAGTATATTTTGTTCTGTAAAGAGAAAAAAGGACGTAGATACCCACATTCATGCAACAAATTGCTGTAAATATTTGGATATTTTATTGGTAGGTACGCAGGAATCTTGATGGGTATGGTGATCACTTTTGGCAATATACCAGGATTGGTAGCTCCCCTCATCACCGCTATAATAACAGGCCGATTAAGTCAATTATATTCTCTATCAATTTCACGCGTTTCATCGGAAGTAATCAAACCTAATCTCAGCGAAGGTCAACGGCAGAAGATGAAAAAATCGACCCGACATTATTATACCAAATTGATCAAACCCACCATGCGTCACGCCTCATGGAGGCAAAGGCTCAAGTTCACCCATGCCTGTAGTGTTTCCTTTTCCTACTGGCTTATAAAGGTGTGTCACTCAAAGTTTTTTGATTACATTTCTTACAATATCGATCTAGGACTATCTTCGTGAATTGTTTGTAGACTGCAGACGCCCAAATAAAGCTCAGTATTTGTGTTGGTTTTAGGGCACGGAAGATGAATGGGACAAGGTATTCTACATTTGTGGTGGATTCTACGCACTGGCTGCTGTCGTTTTCATGATTTTCGGTAGCGCTAAGGAGCAACCATGGGCACTCGAACAGGATATAATTTCTGAGGAAGAGGACAAAGCTGGATTCGAAAAAAACGAACACAGGAAGAATAAATGCTCGGAATTCGGGAAGGCTCAACCGTGGACACATGGTACATTTAATTTGAAAATAGTCACTGAAGCAGATGACAAAGCCTGTACTGGAGGCAACGACAACATAGGATTTCAAGAAGAACTGACTAGAAGTGATACATCGATGGATAGTGACTCTGGGATCGCCCTGGATAAGAAATATATTGAAAACGGCACTGTTTCTGTGGAATTGAATTCAGTCGATGATTCAAACCGAAACATCAATGGCATACCAAATCCGTCCTTTACGGGAGAAAAGATGGAATCCTGCGTATGCAAAGATAACACTGAACCCGATACACAGGGAGCAGTGCGATCACCATATGAAACGAAACTTGAACCTGAAATATTACAGAATCTGATCAATGTAGGTGGCCTAAATTGCAATTTATTTAGTTATTGAACTAAATTCGCAGTTTGCCTCATGGAGTCGCTGACTGTTCATGGTAGAAACGTAGATCTTGACTAGAACCACATAGATTTTTCAGTAACAGTTTTATTTATATTGTAACTCGGTTGTAAACCATGTTACATGTCGTAGAGGTTGAAGAACGGGTAGTTGATAAACCGTTAGCCATAAAATCAGTCACTCAGTCAGTTCTGAAAATATGAAATTACTTATTGTAAATACACTGAGTGAGTGAGTGAGTGAATAGAATTTAACGTCGCTTTCAACAATATTTCAGCTATATCACGACGAACCAACTAAGCACCACCCAGCCCAGTTGTGTTCCTGCTACTTCGAAGAAGAAATCTTCGAAGCAGCATGGAACCAGACACCCGCCATCCACCCTATAAAACACTAAGGACAGCGCACAAGACACAGACAAGACGCTTACATGGTGCAATAAAGACAAGTGATATTACAGTGCTAGACATCACATTGTCAAGTTCCTGTTGCTTCTCAGCAAAATGCATTGAAGCAACAGGAACCTGAACCCACCCAACCACCCGCTGTAAATACACTGAAAGATAATTGTGTTCATTACAGAATATGTATGAACAATTGTGCTGTCTTACTTGATCGAGCATTAATTTTTCTTCTGTACATAAATTCACTTATAAATCAAATGTATTTCTCTATTTCCTCTAATCAGTCAATTATTATTTGATTCGAAACACATTCAGTACAATGACACTGATGCAAGGGACAAAACTCTGCATATCAAAGTACAGAAAATCAGTTTACAAACTAAAATTATCGCTTATATAACTCATTGCGATCAAAATTTAATATGACATTCCGAAATGTTAACTTAACCATAAATGTTCTCAGAATATAACAATAAATTGCATTCGCTTAAATGATGAGAAATAAATATCACAAATAACAAATGTCATTCTAACGTTGATACAACAACAACACTACACCAAAGTGTTGAGTGATCAGAAAGTTATTATTTACTCACAATAATCGATTACTTAGTTTTACAGAAACAATTTTTGTGTCGTAAACCATATTGAGCCATTTAGACCGATATTCACCTGAAGAGTGATCTCTGTAGGGTTCAGATTCAATGAAAATGCCAAACTGACAAGAACGTGGCTTCTGCGTCTGTAACTTTTTTGCAGTGCGCCCATGTCAAAACAGGGGAAGTAACTCTAAGCGACATGTATCATACAGTTCACTTTATTTGCCTCACTTAGTCGCTGGTTGAACTGATACAAATAACCGGCCAGCTGCTGACTCGTAGTGACAAACTGCAAAGTTATATCTTAACAATTAAAGCGTATATCAGCTCATGTAGAGCAGAGCTTCGTTGGGGGACAAGGATACCGAAGAGTGCCTGTAGGCCTATGTCCCATAGAGTGATTAATCTTGAGTTTTCCTCCTATTCTCAGCTGATGTGTTGACTAAAAACGTATCACTGTCTCGAACATATGGCTTTGAATCAGCAGAACGGAGAGAGCTTCTCGGCTTGGGTAATGTGGTCTACAAAATGTTGATTTTTTTGCAGTGTCTAGCAGAACTGCCAAGAACTCGCAGATAACAATTTTTGTATTAAAATTAAAGTGGAAATTGAATGAAATAATAAACTAACAGAATCCAGCAAAGAGAATATCTCTAATCGTTCTCAGTTTTGTGCTGCTAATGTGGAATCTCAAGGCAGTTGAGGGCTACGGAAGATGTTCGATCTCTGTAATACTTCTTTAAATGGTTTTATCTGCGCTCCATGTTTACGTTGTTTGAAGGACACTCGTTAATTTGACATACCAGGTAATAGTATAGTATAAAGTGAACTAGCTTAATAACGTCATGTTCAGGTATTTTCAATAGATTTAACGCTCTAGAAAATAAAAGAAATGTAAATAAATTAACATGAAACTGGACCACAACGATAAAGGCTGGGTGAGGCCAAAACTTGTAATGTGAATGTCTGCTAATGTATGTTAATATGTTCCTGATGGTTTTAAAGGCTGCTATAGTATAGCTTATGCCATGGCAGTAATTTGTAAATTTCAGTCACCAACCTGTGTTAGAGGATATAGTTTACTTCGGACGCGTAAGTCGCGTAAACTTTTTTTCTGTAACCTATGATTGGCTTCAGATTGAGTGGCTGCTTCAGTTTAGCTTGGAGATTCTGATATTCCTCCTTTAGCATACAAGTGGCTTCAACATATCGCCTGCTATAGGGAATCACACAAGGTATTATCTCCCGTTTAGACTGTTTACCTGGATCGATATTCATGCCGAAAGGATATCGTGTTTGTAAAGTTTTGATCCAAAATGTCTCTCGTATCACTCTTAGATCGTCAGTCTCTTCCTGTGTGGTGAGAGTGGGGATTTGTTCAACAGGAATGTTCTCAAAATGTTCCTCGACGATGTGTCCTGGGAGATTGAAATGGTCGTTAACCGGACCGTCGTTTTCAAGAAAAAATATCAGATTGACGACGCGTGACTCGTTCCCTAAAAGCCCTTTTTGTTTCACCGATATACTGTTTAAGACACTTTTTACACGTAGTGAGATATATTACATTCACCGAGTCACAGGTGAGATGGTCTCGTAGTTGATATTTGTTTCTCGTTTGTTCACTTTTGAAGTACGTTCGAGTCGCGATAAATGTATCAAGTTTACATCGATCTTTTAGGCATTTGTTAGTTTGACCATTGCCGACGTTGGGGCGATTATGTTTGATCCTAACGGGCTCAGACCTACATATAATGTCTGAGTGATGAGTCGTGATCTCTTGGAGGGTGTTTGTTTGATCTTATTCGACACAGGAGTCTGAAGCTTGTACTAGGAATTGTGGGTACGGCTTACTTTTAGTCAGTTTTATTATATCTGGTGTTAAAATACAATTTTGTTTTCGGCAATTAACTTGAGAACTGCCAATCGGAATCTCCTCAAATTTAGCATGCATGTACCATGCCAGAAGATGATGCGTTTGGTTGCCTTTCGCTCACTTGTACCTACAGGTGGTGCCACCTGGTGGCAACTTTGAAACGCTTTGAAACGTCGCTTGAAATTGAGTGTCACCCACTTTCGCATACGGGTGTGACCACCTGGTGGCAGCTTCTAAATTTGGTTTTCGGGCAATAACTTGAGAAATGCTCATCGAATTCTTTCCAAATTAGGCATGCATACATTGTACCTTGGCATGAGATGTTGCTTGGGATTGCGTTTCATCCACTTCTGCTTACAGGTGACGCCACCTGGTGACAAAATCTGCAATTTGTTCTCGGCCAATAACTGTATGCTCATCGGATTCTTCTCAAATTTAGCATGCATGTACCACGCCAGGAGATGTTGCATGGGATTGCCTTTTACTCATTTGCACTTACAGTTGGCGTAACCTGGTGGCAAATTCCCAAATCTGTTTCTGGGTAATACCATGACATAAGATGTCGCTTGAGATTGCGTTTTGCCCTCTTGCGCCTACAGATGGCGCCACCTGGTGTTAAATTAAAATTTTGTTTTCGGCAATTAACTTGAAAACTGCCCATGGGAATCTCCTCAAATTTAGCATGCATGTACCATGCCAGAAGATGATGCGTTTGATTGCCTTTAATTTACCTGTACTTACAGGTGGTGCCACCTGGTGGCAAAATACCAAATGTGTTTCCGGGTAATAACTTGAGAACTGGTCATCGGATTCTCCTCCAATTTGTTATGCAGATACCAAGCCATGAGATGTCCCTTGAGATTGTATTTAGCCTGCTTCTACCTACAGGTTGCGGCACCTGGTGGAAAAATCTGAAATTTGTTTCCGGCAATAATTTGACAACTGCTCATCGGATTCTTCTCAAATTTGGTATTCACATGCCATAAGATGTCGCTTGGGATTGTGTTCGCACACTTGTGCCTACAGGTGGCGACACTTGGTGGCAACAACTAAATTTGGTTTCCGGGCAATAACTTGAAGACCTCTCTTCAGATTCTTTCCAAAGTTCGTATGCTGATACCACGCCATGATATGGTGCTTGAGATTGCGTTTCGCCCACTTGCACCTACAGGTGGCGACACCTGGTGGCAAATTTAAAATTTCCGAGCAATAGGTTGAGGACGCCGTTCTGAGTTGATTTTAAAACTTGGGGAGACAGAAAGACCCTTCCACATTCAACGCCTATGAAGTAGCAGTTGCCTCCTTCATGTATATCCCCTGAGACCAACAATGCTAAAAAATATTGCTGCCATTTCGCCGGGGGACCTAGCATCCCCTGGCTGCTTGTTGTCTTGGATGTAGCGGGCCTACGTCATAAGGTTTCAGGGCAATTGTTGCACGGAATAAAATAATAATGCAGGATGGGCCAGAGACAGAGATGTTGCAGAATCTTGTCCGTGTATGTCACTGTGATGACGACTAACAGCGGAGACCCAATTGGATGGGCGTGAAATGTTGTGTAAACACTGTCGAGTCATGTCCAGTATGTATGACTTCCGAGAGAAGCTGATAGGCTCCTGAATTTCTGTGTGTTACATATGGTTGCTATTTTGTGTGCGTGTGTTTTTACTGTGATACGCTCATGAAAAGCTTGGTTGCGGATGGGAAGTAACTGGGTTTGCAATAGATTAATAGCTGTCGTATGTCCCATTGATTTATTCACAAATGAGTCCGTGACAGTTTCAATATATTTCTTAAGAATGTTTTAATGGTGATTAACAAGCAATTAAATTCCACAAGCGACGGGCTTTCGTTAATTCAGTTAAGTTTCGAAGTTATTATTTTGTCTTAACAGCTCTTTACCATTACCATGATGTGGGTCCTAAGTGAAAGAAGATTTCAATATATTTAACCCTGCCTGGCCTGGGGGGGGGGGGGCCATTATGGCCCCCCCCTACCAAACTTTCTGCACTATCTCCGGAACAGCAAAAAATGGAGAGCTGAAACTCCGTGACTTTATCGTTTGTCTTATTGGGGTCATTTTGAGCCTATTTTCATCATTACCCCCCGAGCAGAGGATCATGGGTAAATTCAAGATGGCGGCCACGTGGTGTACCCAAAAAGGGATGTTTTTGTCATATTTCTTCAAAATTTCTGCTTTTCTGCAATGAAAAGTGGACAAAAACTATTTTATTTCATATCACATTAATATTTGCTAATTTTTCATGCAGTTTTTGTGGAGAAATTGCAAAAATAAAAAATTCGGAAAATCTGACCGGGAAAATCGACCAAAAAATGCCGTTTTTCAAAATGGCGTCACTGTGACGTCATCAAAGCGGCCATCTTGGATTTTTTTACATTTTCTGGTAGAGCTTGACCCAAGGGTATAGTGTAATAAGTTTCAGCTCCCTAGCTGAAGGGGTAAGAAAAATAATTAGGGGGACCATTTCGGCCCCCCAGGCCTGGACAGGTCCCAAAAAGCCCAGGCCAGATAGGGTTAAGAACAAAAATTCATACACCCAATATAGGTATCAAAGATATAATATATGCTAGTGATTTCGCCTGAGTGAAGACAATTATTGAAATAACTGTATCGTTTCAGGAGGCACGTACCATTTGTAGATTGACGGAGATAACCAACTACTGTCTGCATTTTAACTGTGGTAGCTGACGATGACACAAACATTACCGAGTATTATAACAGTTGGAATCCAGCCATGATACATGGTCTTCCGGTTTATCTACGGAGCTTTTCTCTTTCTTGAACGAGACTGTAAAGATGTGGCTCAAACTTCGTACTTCGTGGTTTGCACACCTACGTTATTTATTATTCCCCATTTATTTGCGAATACACCCATGCGCTCCCGCTCCATACAGTATTTACCTGTCTCATTTTCATATTGATGTATATTTTCGAACGAGAAGACACTATCGTCACCGGTTGTCGTGGTCTCGTCAACCCAACAAGTAACCATCTGGGTCATATATACGCGGTAAGACAGATCCTGGTAGCGTGCGTATTCATTTTCAGCCTACTTTCAGCAAATATAATGGGGAATCCCCAGACATCAACAACACGTGATGTCAGCCAATCAGCTAAACTCTAATAACGTATCCCCAACGTAGCCTGCCATTTTCGAGTCATGTGCTGTCTTACTTGTTCAAAATTACAAAACTACAACACGGTATGAAAAACCTGTAATTGATCAGAAGTCTTTACTCCGTCGGATGCAGACCGAACAGTATATGGTACAGTATCCTATATCTCTTCGCGATAATGGAGACGCACGATCCGCAATCCATTTTATGGATGGCGAAGTGTACGCAGATGCATGTCAAGCAACAATACTGGTGACTTTTGCGTCTATGTCTCGGTAATTGCCGTGGTCGGTGACGAATTAAAATATCGTCATCATGTCTGAGAGGGCAGGCTTTGATCTCAAGGACTGAGACGTGAACAGAGATATATTTCGCGCGGAAAGAGTGTTATTAGCCCACCATCACCAGATGGTGGGCTGTTCAAATCGCCTTTCGTCCGTGGTCCGTCGTCCGTCCGTCCGTCCGTCCGTCCGTCAGTCAGTCAGTCCGTCCGTAAACAATTCTTGTTATCGCGAATTCTCAGGAACTACTGCACGGATCTTTCTGAAATTTCGCACACATGTTGCCCTTGCGGTCAAGTTGTGCAGATAACTTTTCTAGCCCGATTCGAAAATCCAATATGGCCACAGGGCGGCCATCTTGGATTTCCCCATGAAACCTTGTTATCACGATTTCTCAGGAACTACTGCGTGGATCTTTCTGAAATTTGGTACACAGGTTCCCCTTGGGGTCTAGATGTGCAGATACCTTTTCTGGTCCGATTCGAAAATCCAATATGGCCACAGGGCTGCCATCTTGGATTTCCCCATGAAACCTTGTTATCGCGATTTCTCACGAACTACTTCATGGATCTTCCTCAAATTTGGTGCACAGGTCTCGCATGGGGTCTAGTTGTGCAAGATATCTTTGTTTTGGTCGGATTGGAAAATCCAATATGGACGCCAGGTGGCCATCTTGGATTTTCCCATGAAACTTTGTTATCGTGAATTCTCAGGTCATCCTGGGTCAGGTCATCGTATCAATCCTTAGTCCCACATGGCACAGGTCCCCCTTGTAGTATAGTTTTGGTCCGATTTGAAAATTCAACATGCCCTCCAGGCGTCCATCCTCAATTTCCCAATAAAAAATTCCTGTTTGAACCCTTGTTACCGTCCCTCTTGTTACAAGGGGGGGGGGGGAGTGGTGCGGGGTCCAATTGCGATAAAATTGCAACAGGCATCCCCGACGTCGAGAACAGTGTTTCCGACGTCCCAACAGGCAAAAATCCTGATTTCCCGTTTTTTGTTTTGTTGCTAAATTCCAATGGTAAACTTGTGACCAATCTCAAGTCCCGAGAAACTCACTTGCCGTGACTCGTTACAGGCAATGGCAATAATTGATAATTGACTAAACTTCTTTCATTGTCCCCGTAGTGAAGGTTGCCCCACTCATTACAGATGCATGTATAGTATAGATTGTCACTGGTTTGGGAATATTAATATGTTCCTTATTTTTCTGGCCGTTGTGAATTTGTTTAAAAATAGAACATGAGCCAGAACATAGCCATGATTGGAAGGTTGATAAACTTTTTCAAATGCAACAAATGTTTTAAGATGTGGTGTGATCTTGGTTGTGAGAAAAAGCAATGTTCTGGGAAGTGAATCGGAACTGACACTGGGTCGGAACCGGTGACGTGACTGTACTGTGCCCGGCAGGAAGGGAGCTGAAAAGTCCAGTTAAAAATAGCTCTCGGCTCGCACGTCCAGAAGGGAGTGACGTCATGGATGGAATTCATAACGGAAGATATCCGATGAGCTCAGCAACCATCGTGTCAGTTTTCATGTCATTTCAAGAAGTATATTCTTTTTATTATATATTGCAAAAATAAACGTTCAAAAACGCACAAAAATCGGTCGGACACCGGTACCAAAGTGAACACAATGCGACTGACAGATTGTAAACTTACGGTCTTTTGGCAGAGCAAGTGTTCCAAATCAAAACGAGGCAGCAACAACAGCTTTGATTGGCCCACAATAGTTAGAGTATTATGGGACATATTTTTCAGTTCACAGTCGGCAGCCATTTTACAAGTAAGTTAGCTGATCAATCTGTTCTCCTCTGTTGTTTATTCATAATTCACATAAAATAAAGAGTCCCAAGCGTTTTGGCGGACAACACTGAACTACATAACGGATAAGTTCACTGTTGACACTGATGAAACACGGAAGTACGGTACCGCAATTTGGAATATTGATTTTTCTTTGGAGCGAAGGCATTTTGTGATGTTCAATGTTCGTTAGTTCAATCATGAACGTCGCTCGCATGGGCTTACTGGGGAGTAAGCCTATGCGAGCGACGTTCATGATTGAACTAAATGTTCGTGTGTATGATGTGAAGTGTTGTTGCTGCCCGACCGGTGTTTCGTGACCATAAACCTCACAGAAGTGGAAGTTGCAACGTGATTAAAAGTCAGAGCAAGCAGAATGTAAATTTCAATGGAATTTCGTGTAGTATTTACAAGAATTCTCTGTACCGAATATTATTTATGTTGAGGTCGTAGTTTGCAACGATGTCATTGTCCTGTTGTGACCGCACAACAACAACAACAACAACAACAACAGCAACAACAACAACAACAAAATTCATCAAATTGGAACGGGGGACGGACAAAAACACCAGTGGACAAAACACCCACGGCGTCACCCACGGACAAACCCATCGCGGAAAAAACTCCTATGGACAAAACACCCATAATAGGGAAATCGGGAAAAACACCGACTTTACATAAAAGGTTATTTCCCACCTAATTCCCGATATAATTTATTTATTTTGAATATTATAATTGATAAAAATGTATTTATTCTCTATGAACAGGAATTTGTTATTGTCATTTCCTTTGTGTATTTCAGCTATATTATATTTTTCAAGCATCTTCTGGCACTTCAAAGTGGACTATATTGATTGAAGTACACCTCATAAACAATTATTAATAAATAATGGACTTTCCACTTAACTGTTAATCTCACACCTTTGAGATCTAAGTAAGGAATTTGTAGAAAACCTTTCATTAATCCTCACTAATGAACTTTGCAACTTCGAGGGTATCAAAGGAATTATATTTATGTTTAAATTATTGATCATGTGTCTTAAGAAAATATAACCTCATAAAATATGAAATAACACTGTCTCCTGATATTATCATATACCATGTTTTATTATACCCCCCTCTAATTAGCGATAGTTTTGTCCGTCCGTCTGACTGTCCGAATTTCTTTTCCGCGCAATATCTCGGTTACGGTAATTCCCCTAATAATTCGATCACCGGAAGTGCTGCAAAAATGGCTTTATATCTGGTAATATTCTTCATGGCATCTGTTACAAAGTGTCACATTTTGTCATTATATGACTTTTCTTCAATTTGAATGAAGAATGGGAATGTTACTCTTTCTTCTCATTTGAATAACAGGGTTAACATGGTTAAAAAGTGAACTTCCTTTGATTGAATTATTAGGGGAATTACCGTAATATTTGATGGACAGGATTGAAACTTGCATGGAATGTGGCCAGTCCGAGTTTTGGTGTAATTTTCAAGAGTTAAGGCCCTTTTCCTGAAATCTCTGAGTTGAGACTTGTCCATACTGGATGTCAGTTAATATTGTATGAACAATTATGAAACTTGCAGGATATGTGGTCAGTGCACTGACTTGGGGGGTGACTTGACATCGGTAGGAAGATGGCTGGGGTTGTTTTTCACCAAACTGGCCACCGTCGGCCATCTTAGATTCCGACCATTCCAAAAATGTTGTGAACGCGATATCTCGAGAACAGTTCGACCGATTGACTTCAAACTTAGGGGGTGACTTGACATCAGTGAGAAGATGGCTGGGATTGTTTTTCAGTCATCTTAGATTCCATCAACCCCCAAAATGTTGTGAACATTTATATCTCGAGAACAATTCAACCGATCGACTTCAAATTTGAGGGGTGACTTCACATCAATAAGATGACTGGAATTGATTTTCATCAAACTGCGTTAACCAAGATGGCCGCCGTCAGCCATCTTAGATTCCATCCATCTCCAAAATGTTATGAACACAATATTCCGAGAACAATTCAACCGATCGACTTTAAATCCGGGGAGTGACTTCACATCAATAAGAAAATGACCTCTGTGAACAGCTCAACTTCAGTCAGCTGATTACCCACTCCACCCACCACCATGGATGAACTCTTGACCTCATTCTCACATCACTTGAATGTGCTACTCCCCTTCCTAACACAGATCACTACATCACATGAGCTTCCATATCATTTTGATTAGTAAGTACCATTATACAATTTTCGATGAAAGGAAAGGTCACATTAATATGTATGAAAGATGTTCACATTAATTATTTTAAATCTTTTATTTCTCAGATTATGAAATGAATCCCTGAACAATAGCACTCAACATTGACATATCTCAATTTATTTCATCTCCTTTACATCAACATCACATTCTCAGCAACAATCAGTGAGAAGATGGCTGAAATTGTTTTTCACCAAACTGGGTTATCCAAGACGGCTACTATCAGCCATCTTAGATTCCATCCATCCCAACTATGTTGTGAACGCGATATCGCGACAACAATTCAGCCAATCAATTTCAAATATAAAACTACTCAGCGCGTTTCTTTGCATGATATGTGGTCAATGCCCCATAGTTGTGCAGCGTGAAGTTTATCTGCTTTCAGTTATATTTTCAAGAGTTATGGCCCTTTTTTCTTCAAATCTGTGTGAATTGGGACTTGTCCGGGCTAGATCTTGGTTAATATTATATGGACAATCATGAAATTTGCAGGATATGTGGTCAGTGCCCTGTAGTTTTGCAACATGAAGTTTCTCTGCGTTCCGCATATATTTTCAAAAGTTATGGCCCATTTTGCTTCTAACCTTTGTGAATTGGGACTTGTCGGGGCTGGGTCTCGGTTAATATTGTATGCACAAGCATGAGATTTGCATGATATGTGATCAATGCCCCATAGTAGTGCAGTGAAAGTTTCTCTGCTTTCGGTTATATTTTCAAGAGTTCAGGCCCTTTGTTTATCAAACCTAAATGAATGGGATATATTTATTTGTGCAGGCTGCATCTCCATCCATAACCGATTTAGATCAGGAAAATGGTTATATATGTTATTCTACATTCCAAAGCAATGTCCTGTAGTATGACATTTCCCCCAAAACCGTGAATTGGGTGCAAAATTGAAAGTTCTCTGATCACTTCATAATTTCAGTTATAGAAATGTAGGTCTCAAAAGCAGGTCATATTTCCGGATTTGGTGACCATCTTGCATCAAAATATTGTATTATCACTTGTTGGTCGATACTTGGAATATGTATTAGGCGAGGCATGGCAAAAAAAAGTGACAAACAGAATTTTATAATTATCAAAATTAGACCACCACCGACCGATACAGAACAGAACAATGGTGGGGCAGTTTGGATGGAAGTGAAAGGGGGGGGGGAGGGGGGCAGGACAGTGGGAATACAATTGAGCAATCTCTGATTGCTTCCTTCCTTTGTTCGTTTTCTTTTTAAAGAAGCATACATATTCATATGTGATGGGGGTTTTGTCCGTCAGTGTTTTGTCTCTTTGGGGGTTCTGTCCTCCACTCCATTGTTACCATGATACATTGACATTAGCCATACAGGTTTTTATGGATGTATATATTTCACAGGATGAGAGTAAAGCGTAAATCCCCTCGTCAGCGAGCTGAGCAGCAGAGGTCACGGATGAGAATGAGGAGGAGCGAAAATTCACCATTCCATGGTCTGGAAGAACCATCCCTTCTGGAGGGAAAATCTTAAATGCCCAGAGGTTGACAACTCCTCAGGGAAGTCTGTCCATCCCACGCAGGGATGTCCCACCGAGGTCTGATTCGCATCCTTGCATCTGTACACCACCGAGTGTACCACCATCAGCTACACAGGATAGTAGAATTGATCGTGCAGGGCAGACGACCGCCACTGACTCGGAACCTTCTGTTTGCACCTCACCGAGGGTGCCATTGCCACCGTGCAATGCAGTGGTGTCGAAATACTGTACAAAAGTTGCAAGAACTAAGAGCAAACGAACAAACCAAACAACTTCAAAAACTATGAACAAGCTATTGAATAAATCTGTTACCAACACTGAACTTACAAAACCACGCAAACCATACATACCTGAAATTCCTGCTGATAAACAAACCGACAAAATATTTGTTTCAACACAAGACACTCATTATGATGTCTTCGTACATGCTGAAAGAGAACATGAGTCGGCAGAAACGTGTCCGGGTATAATTTCACAACATAGATTAGAAGGAAACACATCCATTTCGAGTTTGCCAGTACCAATACAGGGTCACTTCGACCAAAGCCATCCAAGATTTCTAGACAATGCTGGTAAACAGTGTGTAATGAATAGTCTATCAGCTCTCATATACAGTCAAGAGAAACCAACAACAATTTGGACATCAAATGATGTAGACGAGATACTTGTAAATGGGAACGAAATGTATGAATTTCTGCAGCGGAGTAGCACAATTCATCATGACCTCCCAGCCATTAATGACATTCGTGGATCAGTGGAATATACAAATGGTAATATGTACAATTTTGCATTTCAAGAATCACTAATGGGAACACTGGGCAATACGAGACAAAACCTAGATGAACTGCAGTTTGTAACACTGGATGAAGCACTACATGCTGCTTTACTTCAAAACAGTAGTGATGCTGCTATTGTAACATTCAAAGAAAGTACATTCATTGTAATTAAGCAGAATAACATCTACTGTGTTAGCGACTCTCACTCGAGAAACTTGACTGGTTCTGTTGATCCGAATGGATCAAGTATTGTGCTACATTATAGTGACATACACGATGTATTTGAACATTGTCTTCGTCTAGCACAATCAATGGCTTATCGAGCAGATGATATTTTCGAAGTAACAGCTGTCAAATTATTGAGGATAATTTCAGAGAGTTGTACTTATCAGACACCAAAGAGTTCTGAGAAGACTACAGGATTGAGTGAAGAAGAAGCAAATGATAGACTTCTGTTATATTTTCAAGATCAGAAAAAGAGACAAATGTTAAAGCAGAAAAAATGTTCATCTGACAAAAAAAGTGACAAAACAAGTAATTCTTGTACACGGCGAGAGTACATGCGTACGTACATGAAGAAAACGAGACAAAGAAGTTCAAAGATAAAAATATTGAAAGAGTCTGACAAAAGACGCAAATCAGGCGCTAGAGAAAAAGAACCGGAAAAGCACAGGGTAATAGATGTCCAAAGTCAACAGAAATCTAGAAAAACAAATCCGGAAAAGCACAGGGTAATAGATATTCAAAGTCAACAGAAATCTAGAAAAACAAATCCGGAAAAGCACAGGGTAATAGATGTTCAAAGTCAACAGAAATCTAGAAAAACAAATCCGGAAAAGCACAGGGTAATAGATGTTCAAAGTCAACAGAAATCTAGAAAAACAAATCCGGAAAAGCACAGGGTAATAGATGTTCAAAGTAAACAGAAATCTAGACAAACAAATCCGGAAAAGCACAGGGTGATAGATCTGAAATGTAAGCGGAAGTGCAGAGAAGATTCACAGCTTTTGGAACGAGAAAGATTACTGAAGAAAAAAGCTAGACTTGATCCAGCGTTTTCACAAGCGGAGTCAAAGGCAGATTTGACTAGAAAGAGACAAATGCGAGAGGATGGAACTTTCCTCGCGATTGAAAGAATGAAACAATCTGAAAGAAGAAGGCATATTACACAAGAAGGGAAAGCCTTCCACAGAAAACGAAAATCAGAAGATCGAAAGAACCAAGAGTATTATCAGCATGAAAAAGAACAATGTAAAAAAAGACGTTTTGGACAGGATATAGACGGATGTATCAATGTTTTCCTCAAAAAAACAGAAAAAGGACCAGAATATGTATGTACCTGTTGTCATCAAACATGGTTCAGAGAAAGTGTAAGAGAGACTTGTCCTGTTCCTTCATTTCAAACATATAAAGATTTCTATACAGGATACAAATCTGTAGATGGAAAGGAATGGATTTGTCACACATGCTTATCCTCATTAAAGAAATGTAAAGTTCCGAAACTCTCTGTTGCCAATGGAATGACCTGGCCTGATAAACCCCCAGAATTGAACTTGCACCCTCTCGAAGAACGACTTGTAGCGCTCAGAATACCCTTTATGCAGATAAGAGAATTACCACGAGGTGGACAGTATTCAACAAAAGGCAATGTAGTCAATGTCCCGATTGACATTCAGCCAACACTGAATGCATTACCAAGACAAATGGATGAACATTTCACAGTTTCTGTAAAACTGAAGAAAAGACTTTCGTACAAATCCTGTGTGTTTTCTGAAAATGTCCGACCAACTGTTGTACTCACAGCTTTACACTGGCTTATGAACAATAGTCAGCTGTATAAGAATTCTGGTCTGGCAATTGATGAGAATTGGGTTAACGAGACTACTAATAGTGCTCAAGAAATTGTTCAAGAATTTACAAGATCACAAAACTTAAACGGCGGACTTGCACATAGTTGTTCGGACACTGCAGATGGTAGACAATCTGAAATTATTTATTCGGAAGCATCTACTGATCCTGAGAACGAGTTACAAAACGAAGATACATTTATCGAAATCCATGAAGATGATCGCATTCAAGGCAATTCTGACACACTCATCGACCAAACAAATCTTGATACCAACAAAGGCCTAGTTCTAGCACCTGGCGAGGGAAAACAACCACTTAGCATTTATCATGATAAAGATGCTGAAGTACTCTCTTTTCCAACAATATATTGTGGACAGAAAAGATTAGAAAACAATGACCGGCAGGTACCTGTATCTTACAGTGATGTTTCAAAATGGGAACTGCGAAGTGTTGATCGAAGAGCCGCAACATGTGTTCCAAATCTCTTTTTCAAGTTGAACAAAATACAAAGGAAACAAGTGGTTGATAAAGTCAACTTAGCTGTTCGAAGGAAGAAAAGTGAAGGAAAGAAAATTACAGCAAAAGAAGCACGAAACCCTGAAATTGTTGACAAGATAGTTAACTTGAATGAAGGTTACTACATTCTTAGAACACTTCGTAATTCACCAGCATACCTTTCTTCAAGAAAAAAGGATGTATTTGCGATGATTAGACAATTAGGACTCCCAAGATGGTTTATGTCATTATCTTCTGCTGATACTCGTTGGACAGAGTTACTTAAAACTTTAGCTGTCTTAGCTGGTGTGCCGTGTTCCAATGAAGACATAGAAAATATGACATGGTCTGACAAAGTCAAACTTGTTCAAAAAGACCCTGTAACAACGTCTAGGTACTTTGACCACAGAGTGCAAGTATTTGTAAACACTGTACTTAAAAGTAAACACTCTCCAATTGGAACTGTTACAGATACATTCCAACGCATTGAATTTCAAAATCGAGGCTCGCCACACACTCACATGATAGTATGGACAGAGAATGCACCAAAATATAATGTGAATTCTGAAGACGACATTGTTCAGTATGTTGACAAATATGTGACTTGTTCCCTGGATGTCCAGGAAGACCTACGAGACTTGGTTCAACTGCAAATTCATAAGCATTCGAAAACATGCAAGAAAGGTGGTAGATCTGTCTGTCCATTTGGCTTTCCCCTTCTACCACTTCAAAAAACAATGGTCTTAGAACCACTAGAAAATGATGTTGAGGAGTACAGGAAAAAATACTCAGAAATACACGTTAGAATGAACGAGTTCAAGGACGGATGTGATATGTCATATGAACAATTTCTGAAAGATGTTGTGCAAATGGAAGAATCAGAATATATTAAATGCATACGAAGCTCTCTCAAAGGACCCAAGGTGTTTTTGAAAAGAAAACCATCAGAGATGCGTGTGAATTATTACAATAAAGTTGTGCTTAGTGCATGGAGAGCAAACCTGGACATACAATTTGTACTTGACCCCTATGCTTGTGCAATGTACATTGTTTCCTATATCAGTAAATCGCAGCGAGGTATGAGCACTATGCTAGAGCAGGCGTCTAAAGAAGCAACAGAGGGAAATATGGATCTCAAGAGGCAGGTTCGACATATTGGAAACCAGTTCCTTAATTTTGTTGAAATAAGTGCCCAAGAAGCATCATATCTGGTGTTACAGATGCCACTGACACGAGCATCTCGTGAAGTAGTATTCATCAATACATCTCCTCCAGACCAGCGAGTTTTTCTCTTAAAAAATGAAGAACAGTTGGAACAGCTCCCAGATGACTCCACAGACATTGCATCTGACAACATCATCAAGAGGTATGCAAAAAGACCAAAAAAAATCGAAAAATACTGCCTCGCTGATTATGTTTCCGAGTTAGAAGTGAAGTATAGACAAAAGGAACCTACTTTTGAAGTTGAATGCAATGATGATGATAAAGGTCATTTACCCTTATCTGACAATAACGTTGAGACCGACAGTGATACAGAGTTCGGTGATACAAATATTGTGATGAAATTTTTCAATCACGCTATACAATGGATTTCTACAAGGACTGACCCACTTTACGCATTCCTTTCGGGAGGAGCGGGTGTTGGAAAATCAGTAGTAATACAAGCTCTGTACCAAACACTACATAGACTTCTAAATTCCAAAGATGGAGATGACCCGGATACTATAAAGATCTTACGAACAGCATTCACAGGAAAGGCAGCTTACAACATCAATGGGGTAACTATAGCCTCTGCTTTCCACAAGAAAATGTTCCAAACACAGCAGCATATGTACAGTGATGAGCTAAATACATTTCGAACAACTTACAAAGACCTTGCTGTTATCATTATCGATGAAATCTCCATGGTTGGTAACAAGCTTTTCACTTTCATGCATGACCGACTGCAAGAACTAACTGGTACAAAACGAGATTTCGGAGGGATAAGTATAATAGCTGTTGGAGACTTCTATCAATTATGTCCTGTAGCAGATTCATGGATCTTCTCTGATTTGTCCGTCGGCCTAGCAAGCAATTTATGGAAAAATCATTTCCAAATATTTGAACTCACCGAAATCATGAGACAAAAAGATGACTTGCCATTTGCCGAGATGTTAAACAGGTTAAGATTCATTCAACTCCTACCAACGGATAAAGAAATTATCACATCTCACATGATTTCTACAACGTCTGCAGACTATCCAAGGAAAGCTCTGCATTTATTCACAGAGAACAAGAAAGTTGATAACTTCAACAGCACATTGATTCAAGATCTGAAAACTATAAAAGTAGACGTCTTCGCAGATACGGATATTATTTCCCCCGTGAACATGAACAAAGAGATTAAGATTCACTTGGTAGAAGAAATTAATAATTAAGACAAACTCAGCCAAACTGGAAACCTCCCTAGTGTGCTGAAACTTGCGATTGACATGACATATGATGTAACAGTCAATGTTGATGTCGATGATGGGTTGACAAATGGTGCATCAGCAATTCTGAAACTCATCGAGTACAAAGGAACATCTAAGAGACCAGCCATTGTATGGGTTCTATTTACCGATACAAACATTGGTAGCAAAAGAAGAAAACAATACAAACATCTCTATCATACAGATATTGATCAGCAATGGACACCAGTATTTGAAACAAAACGGACATTTCTTCATAACAAAAAAACTTATCAAAGAATCCAATTTCCACTTGCCCCAGCCGCAGCTAAGACTGTTCACAAAGCACAAGGCGCCACAGTTGATGAAGTTGTAGATCTAAGCTCCAGTTATAAACCACCACATGTTCATTATGTTGCACTGTCTCGAGTTCGCAAATTAGCAAACTTGCACATTCTTGACTTCAATGAGAAAGCATTGAAAGTGGATGAAAAGGTACATCAAGAAATGGAAAGGCTTTACAAGAATCCACTTCAGTTGTGTTATACACCTCTGTACAGTATTGACAGCTCCCAGGTAAAACTACTGTTTAACAATGCTAGATCCCTGCATTTACATATAGATGATATCAAGAGTGATCCAAATGTACACAATGCAGACATAATTGGAATTTGTGAGACACGTCTTGTAAATACAGACCGAGCTGATCTGTATGAGCTGCCAGGGTTTCAAACGTATAGATTAGATGAAGCTCGGTCATCCAACATGACCAGACCATTTCATGGAATAGTCGCATACATAAAGGATGATATAACTGTGAAGAAGATCAATTCTCACGTCTATGATAACGTTGAATTTATCTTCATAAATGCACAAATCAAAAGAAATGATGTTCAAGTGATATTCATCTACAAAACACCAAAACTGTCAGATATACAACTAGAACACGTTGTACGCAACAATATCCAGCCATTGATAAATACACATAAACCGACTTTCTTTCTTGGAGATTTCAATATGAACTTGCTGGAGAAAGATAATACATTTGTACATTTCATGGAACAGGAATTATCACTTACGCAGTTAATCACTGAACCTACAACTGTAAATGGGACATTACTCGACCACGTCTACACCAGTGAAAAGAGTGTGCAGGCTGGCGTAATACCAACTTATTGGTCTAACCATGGACTTGTATTCTGTGCATTTACATCCGTTTATTGAAAGTCATCTCTTTATCAGCCAACATATTTCTCCGCAAATCAGACAACAATCACAAATGAAAAACGAACGAATTTCTACACGAAAGCAAGAACGAATTCGAACATATTAGAAGTTTACTATTTGAATTCTAATACATAGATAATTCAAAGCATCTACTCCCTTAATCCATAATCAGACGTCAAATAAAGGGTCCCCATTCATAGCCAATTACCAAATTAGTTTGATTTGTCATTTTGGGCACCAGATTACAAATATTTAAAATGCGGAAAATTTACATGGACTCGAGGCTTCTGGCACATAATTCAGCCAGTCCTTGAGTTACGCTCCACCAGTGTCCATGGGTGGCCTGCATGGGCATCTCCAAGATACCTGGAGTTTGGCAGATGCCCCGAAATGAGTATCGTGAAGAAGAGATAGAGATCACCAGGTTGCTCTGACGAGGTGTGGATTCCTGTACTTAATCTCTGAAGTGTCTCCTGACAAGTGAGTACAAACCTTTTATTCTATTACATCACCAACGTCATATAGTTGCCATACATTCAATTGCATTTTTTTTTGTCTTCAGTAATGACAAGTTGTAGCCAGAAAAAAAATAAAAGATAATTATTCCTTTCTGAATCAGTGACCTGTCATACATGAATCGGTTGCGAAAAGTGGGAAAGTTTCATAGTCATGATAGTCATAACGGCCATCTATTCCTTGGAGAGAGTTTTCACAAATTCCTGGGATTTAACAGATTTTTTTCTTGAATTTTGTACACGGGTCGCCATTGCGGTCTATTTATGCAACATGTATTTTTAGTCCCATTCAAACATTTATTCTGTATCCTTCTCCCAGATATGACTCAGCTGCTTTCCAACCCTGAACCGGGAAACCTCATCCAACAGTGTCCTCCGTCTCTATGGTTGTGACAGATGTCCGAGCCCTCCCCATAGAGCTAAGGCTCTTGACAGGAACATATGTACTTCAGTCAAACAAAGCTGTGTTCAACCAGTTTGCCGGCTGTGGTCTGAACATGCAGAGTTGTGCATACATATCCTTGACACGTGCGACATCCTTCTGGACACCGGAGACAAATTTTACAAAACTGTGTGCCGACTGTCTCAACACCTTCGACACATTGCAAGGGCTCCAGTTGATATATCTGCCCCTATCATAGACCCTTCATCTCGTGTGAGAAACCCTGGGTGTGTCGCAAATGTGCTGGTTGTTCTCAGCCGATACCTGTACACTCTTCATTGTCAGAGAACTGAACTCCTGAACAGTCTGTGATGTCATCTATAACCTTTCACGTGCAGAGCTTCAACACCTTCCCGCATATTCTGCTTTTTTTGTATGCCTTAATAGACTTTCATTTCCATATATATATATGCATGAATAACACGACCCATAACACTCTTAGCATTGGAGGTGCTCCTATATACAGAAGGAATCTACAGATTATGAACTATGGCCACCTACCTGCCATCTTTAATTTCACAGTCGAACCTTGTTACTGGACATTCCATGTCATCACGATTGCCAACAGGTTGACCTTGACTTTATGATTTCTTAATAAATATATATTGAACAACAAATTGTTCCTATTTATATGTTGGGTAACAGCATTGTCTTTGCCATTGCAGAAGTAAATTGCAGTGCAGCGAAGAAGTATTGATGTCACATTTGTTATACATCCGGCATTACTCCGGTCTGCTCTACTAAAACAGTTCTTTCAAAGACATTCGTCTGTAAACTTTCATTAACATGAAATGTTTCATTCTCAAAGATCATTGTTTCACAAAACATTCACATCAGTAACAATGGACAAAAAGATCCTCTTGTTATTAGCTTATAATTATCGGACAATGGTGGGCGCCAAGATCCTTCAGGATCTCTCGTTCACATTACGCTTTCCTGTTACACCTTGACATGTTCATTACGCCGTCATGTGTCTCTCATACACCTGTGCGTCGTTCTATTACATCGGTTAGACGTTTCCGGTACGCCATAACGCCGTTTGTCACGTCATTTCTTCATTTGCGAGATGTATATTTTATATCCATTCATCGGCACTTCCTTTGATTCTCCATCGTCGGTCGTCGGCGGGAGGGGAAGTCCGTTCGTTTGGCGTCAACCTTCCACTTGTATCAATTCCTCTCGGGTTTTTCACATTGTGATTTACTTAGGTTCGTCGTTACTCTACGAAGAGGGTTCTGTTCAGACCTTGTTGTTTTCCAGTCTAGAGTTCAGAATATCAAAATTGTATTGGAATCAACAGTATTTGGTCAAATACTGTTATATGGAATAGGTCTTTGGATTATGGACGTGGATATTCTCTGAGGACGACGGCGGGATTGTGAATGACGGACTAGTCGCCTTTAATTGAATTCAGCACAGTGTTGTATTAACACAGAACCATGTTGACTTTAACACACAAACATTGTGTTGAGATCCATTTACCTTAGGATTGTGCTTAAACAACACAATGTTTTCGTGGTGTACTTGGGGGACAGTTTTTTCCGACTTTCTCCATCAAGTACTTTATTCCTGTATAGACCGTTACACCAATGGTTAGACTTTGACATTATGGTTCTGTCATCAACCTTAGGGTTGTTTATTAAAGGAAAAGATATGTAGGACCTTACTCACTACGTTCGTTTTTCGGGTTCGGTCTCTACAGCGGATTTATTTTGTCCTGGTGCCGAGGACGTGATACCGTTCCCGACTCTATTTCCCTCGTAATTGACTTCCTCCTTCACCTTCACCCGGATAGGAAGTCTCATATTAGCACCATGGAAGGCTATCGATCTGCTCTGGCTAGGGTGTTACGTCTTACCTTTGGTACCAACATTAGCCTTAACGGTAATATCTCTGCGCTTATTCGCGCCTTCGCATTACAGTCGCGTTGTACTCGCCAACTGTTACCGAAATGGGATATCGATGTGGTTCTGTGTGCTCTGATTATACCACCTTTTGAACCCTTAGAGTCCGCATCTATAAAAGCTGTGTCTTATAAGACGGCCTTTGTGGCGGCGTTTGCTTTGGCGTCCAGAGTGTCTCAACTTCATGCTCTTGAAAGATCTTCTATGACCTGGACAGCGGATTGGTCTTGCATTCCTTTTCGGCCCATTCCTGAATTTATCGCCAAAAATGAGTCTGTTCGTTCAGGTCCGTGCGCTCAACGTTCGTACTCCATTCCTGCGTTGTCAGACTTTGTACATGGCCTCGAGGACGATCTTCTGCTAGGTCCTGTTCGAGCCATCCGCCACTATCTTACTCGTACCGATTCCGTTCGCGGCTTTCGGCTACGGTTATTATGTCCCTTCGCCTGTCAGCAAGGCTTGACTTTCAAAAAAGCCGCGTAGTTGAAGAAGACCATAAAATAGTCTTATCAATTGGCAGAAGGTAGATATACCATTGACGCCCCCTCTACTGTCTTCTGCTTCTTCTAATGTGATTCGTGCCATCGTTGCGTCATGGCCTTTATGGAAGAACTGGCCCCTCCATGACATTGTCCTGTCTTGTGCCTGAACAATTAACTCCACGTTCACTAATTTCTGTCTGAAAGATATGACACTGCAATCAATAGTGTGACCACGCTTGGGCCACTGGTGGCTACCCAGCACGTTGTGAGTAATTTCAGAAAAAGAGGGGGGGGGGCGGCAAAATTGTCACCATCACGGCAAGACAGCCATCTTGCTGTATCATCTCATCTCATCTCATCTCAGTCATATTATTATTATTACATATATTATATGATAAAAGGCATCTCAGAAGGTAGAAATAAGTCAGTTGACCGGCCGTGGATTCTACAATCACCAATGAAGGCCTGACACCAGGATAGGGTTTACTCCTAACTGAAAATTTGCTTCTGTTCTTCAGAAACTGACTTCCTTCTAGATGTCTCAGCTGGGTCACCTGTGCCTCAACTCACAAGACACCTGCTCCAGGCCTAGGGTCAACAGTAGTGATGAAAGTACAGAGAGTTGACAATTGCGCAGCATCACCCAGAGAGCAAGCACGGTCAATTCCAACGCATCCTTCATCACTCCAAGTATGGTGAGTTGTCCTCAAGAGGCTTGCGGACTGAGAGTGGTGTGGACTTGGTACCTTCCAAGTTTTGGGTAGCGCCCTCCCCTTACTTACGGTTGGACCAAGGATCTCCCTGTATGCAATGGCTGTGGCTGTGTTCCCCCCTAGTCATACATAGTCTACCAAGAGGACCTTCTTGTTGCCTATGGTGCCCGGGTATCCTTCGACTTGGTGGAAATGTGTACCACACCACGAGCACAGTTACATGGATGGAGACACTCAGATAAGTAAAACTGTATCAATTCCTTCAATTACCCTATGCGTCTGTGACCAGGGTTAACTTGATGAGTAATAATGTCTCAGATTTATACCCATGTCTGTGTCGTTCCAGCGATTACTAGTCTGCTATGGGAGTTACCACGAGGCCGAGATTCCCGCCTCCATATGTTGGTACTGTGGCATGAATTGAAACAGGTTTAAGATTTGGGAATCAAATATCAAACATTTATCAACAATGTTTCTATTTGTTACCAAATCAAACCTGTTTCAATTTGATTGACCCTCCCCCCGTCCCCTCATGCCGGCCTTAAACACTACAGGTCTCGGTAATTACAATGAGAATAGAGGACGAGTATGGTTTGAGCAGAGCCTTTATAGTAATGCCGCTGGGATAGATGGGAGAGCTCTCCTAGGGGCGGACAACTCTCCGCTAGGGGAGCTAACTTTTAGTCTTAACTTCCGTTTTCTACGTTGTATCATCTTCCTGACGGAGATTATTAGGCATGAATTGAAACAGGTTTGATTTGGTAACAAATAGAAACATTGTTTATAAATGTTTGATTTTTGTATGCAAATTAGGTTGCTGCAATATCGCAAGAAGTGTTGCGGCAATATTGCTGCAACCAGTCGCCAGAAGCTAAAATTGCAGCAACATGCTTGACAGTGGAATGTTGCTGCAATATTGCCACAACCAACAATGTTGCCGGAATAAAATCTGCGGTAATATTGTCAGATATTGCTGTAATATATTGACCAGATATATACATGTACATATGTGATTGACATCCGAAAATCACAAAAATGTGAAAATATTTAAGTTTGTAACCCAACCAAGTATAATAAAGACTTTCATGAGTCCTGGGTGCCTGGCTTACGAGGACGAATGGAAAGAAGATATTGGGGTCATGCAGCTGGCACAGCTCCTCAGATAGCTCACATATAATCACAAACACAAGTTAATTTGTTAGGTTTTGAATATGAAGAACAAGGCAAGAAGGTGATATGAATTATATTTAATTTGGTATTTTATTATTAAGGCTTGAAATATCACTATTATAAACTTGAGCCAATCGACTCGGCATGGTATTGTATATTTCCTACCTGTTATCCAGAGTCCTAAACAAGAGACGGTATGTAAATACTTAGGCCTGGGTGTGGGGCTTTTCAAAATTTATTGCACTGCTTGGCCCTGGCAATATATTTAATTAGATCTGAAGAAACTCCAATGCCAAATAGGAGCAAACTCTCTCATAATCTGGGGAGATTATCAATTTCTTGAAGTTGTGAATAGTCAGCACACTTTAGCATGTTCAGTGATTTGATAAACATCCTTCATCTATGCATTCAATAATATTTCGTCAACACTCGGTTCACTGAAAGGATTGATCCATGCCTTGTGAATGTGTTGTTTTTGTTCAGCAACTTTCAGCACAGTGCTACTTCGTTGAAAATTATGGATCGACAGTATGTCTTGTGTCACAACTCCAACCTGGGGTGTCCAGTGTGCCTCTTCATGCTGTTCTTCCGAAATTCCTAGTTCAATCTTGAACGTCACTCGACTGGGCTCTCTCCGTTCAACTCAGCCTATCACGTAACAATGGTGCAAATTCCCCACAGATTCTATGGGGGCGCTGTACACTCGATTTTCTCGGAGTTCGTCCGGCTTTTAGCTCTGCTGTGGCTAGATAAACGTCTTACAAATATTCTACGACATTAACTTCAGAAAATCTTTGCGAAATAAAGACAAATCTTACCTTAGACGACCAACGTCAGTGAAATCCAAACGACGGTAGACTGCGCGTGCAAAAAACCTTCCAAATTTACGCGCGTTCGAATGCCCCGATCGTCCCGTGTCATCTCTTATATCCACCGTGATCGTGTTGATGTCAGTTTGTCGTACGGGCAAGTAGAGCATGTGGGTGAAACTGTGGGTGACTTGACCTCCATACGTCTTTTTAATGGGGACCACCCGTAACAGAGGTGTGTTGATATCGCCCACGATGTGGTTGTCCACCACGTCCGAGTAGACGTATAGTCCGTACATACCCGACTTCATATCCATCGGCATCTCGCCATGGTGTTCGGTGGGACCAGCGAACGTCTTTAGATCGAAACCCAGCATTTGCTGTAGGATAGGACTCAGTACGACACTCGCGTTGGCGGTCACGATAAGCTCTGCCTTGTCGTTGTGTGCGTTGTAATCGAAGTCCACGTGATTCTTGAAGGGATAGGCTTTGATGGGTTTTGAAGTATTCGTCACCTCCCGTAGAGCCTTATAATGCAACAGTCTTGACAGCCCACCCATGAACTCTTTGGGGGTATCGTATTGGCCTTCGGGCAGGGTGAGTCGGGTGTTTTTGCCTTCGTAGGTCACCTCGTACCAGACTTCATTGGCTCGCACGTTGTACCACGAGTAAGGGTATTGGATATCCACGAGGCCACATTCCCATCGTCCAGGTAAATGCAACGGTTGCGGTAACTGGGTGACGTACTTGGCCACGGTGTTGTCAGGAAACACATCCAGCGAACTGTTACTGGGTAGGGTGAGGTAAAACATGGCGACTGAGCTGTCCTGCTGCTGCTGTTGGTTTTAATAGGTGTTCCAGGCCTTGGGCGGTTGTGTCCGGCGTCGTGTTCATCGCGTTGACTTGCTACGTGTCACGGCTCTGGAGATGTGGGGTGTCCTGGTCGAGGGTGGTTTATTAAAGGTCTGAAAAGAAGGTGAAACTTATGAGTGTGAAACTTAGTATAGATCATCGATGCATCAAGAAACTTCAAAGGAATGACCAAACCAGTTTCCCTGATTCGGTGGAAACCTTGGCGGCCATCTTCAATTTATGCAAAATCTTTAATGATATATATCTTTGATACCATTCAAGTGTTCTATACGAAACTTGGTATACAGCATCGATGTATCAAGAGACCTTCAATGTATAACCACATCAATTCCTCTGAATTTATGCAAAATCATTAATGATCTCTATCTCTGATACCGTTCAAGTACTTGATGTAAAATTTGATATACATCATCGATGCATCAATAGACTTACGATAAATGACAGTTCTGGTGTTTCTGATTGGGCGGAAACCTTGGTGGCCATCTTTAATTTATGCAAAATCTTCAATGATGTGTATCTTTGATACCGTTTCAGTGTTCTATATGAAACTTGGTATACATCATCCATGTATTAGAAGGCTTGCAATGAATAACTACATCAGTTCTCCTGAGTGGTGGGAAGGATGGGTGACCATCTTTAATTTATGCGAAATCACTAATGATCTCCATCTCTGATAACTTTCAAATGCTCGATGTAAAATTTGCTATGCATCATCAATGCATCAAGAGACTTATGTAATGAATACCGGTTTCTCTGATTGGATGGAAACCTTAGAGACCATTTCTAATTACATTTTTTTTCATAATCTGTATATTTGTCACTTGACTGCTTGGTGTTCCTGAAGTTTTGGTTCAAATTGAATACGTTATGAATGGCTGGCGCCAAGAGCCGAGGGGTTTTCTGATGCGCAGCTTCGTATTTGCATTGTGTGGCTAGCCACACAAAATCAGTCCACAATTGTGTATAGTGAGTCATTCTGTGTCTCCTGAAGTGTCCATGCAAACCCTACCGAAAATCAGACCAAAATCTCAGTGAAATTTCAGTGGAATTTCGGCAAAATTTCATTGAAATAACAGTGAAAGAAAAGGTAGAAATATCAGTGAAATATCAGTGAAATTTCTATTAAATTTCTGTGGGATCTCAGTGATTTCGACCAAAATTTCAGTGGAATTTCATTGAAATAACACTGAAAGAAAAGGTAGAAATTCAGTGAAATTTCAGTGGAATTTCATTGAAATAACACTGAAAAAAAAGGTAGAAATTCAATGAAATTTCTGTGGGATCTCAGCAAAATTTCAACACAATAATAAAAGATCAAAATCTGATCGAAATTTCAGTGAGATTTCAGTGAAAAACAGTAATGACTGAAAGGTGAAATTTCAGTGCAAGGATATTCTTCAAAATTCCAGCTAAATGTCAAAAAGACAGCAGGAATTGAGACTCTTACAAGAAATTTTTTATACATGTCATATTACAGCCAATAAATAACTAATTAATTACTTTTATAAGACTGCACATCAACAGCAGAACAAGAAATAATTAAGATATAGTGTTGTCATTTTTTGCAATATTTATTTCGCAAAATTATTCACACTTTTGAATTTTATTAAAAAGGTCAGAAAAGCCATCAAATAAAAAGTTCATCTCATGATTTGGGAAGAATATCAATTCCTCTAAATTATGAAGAAAACAAAACTCTTGACTAATCTGCATAACGAGCATGTTGCATTTGTGTTTGTTTTGCAAGTGCCAACGGAAACCAAACAAACGGATCTTACTGAACCTGATTGTTGTTGATAACGAACTTGGATCAAGTGGGATAAAACATGATGAAAGACAAAACCACAAAACTTTATTGATTAACACTTGAAATACATTGTACGTGAACGCAAATTACTTACCAGATGTGTTGTTGTTGTTGTTGTTGTTGTTGTTGTTCTGAAAGCACATCTGACAGTCGTGTATGGTTTCCCATAGCCTAGTGTGACCAATTTTACTGCATTTTTTAGTCTTCGTTAAAAACTAAATCAACTCCAATTGAATTTGTTATAAAAAAGTGTCCATTTATGACATAGATAATCCTTGCAGAAACACACAAAAAAACGAAACCCGGTCAATAACCGAAACAGCGAAAATCGGGGTCTGAACTTGGCGGTTATCGCAGCACGAGACATCTCCGCAGAAGGAGAGCGGGACGTCAGTCGATTGGTCCATATCTTCCCAGCAAAAACTCTCAGCACAACTCCCAGAATAGCAGAACATTTACCAAAAGATCATCCGCGTCGTTGATAGTTCATAATACAGCAGTAATATTCTGTTTCTGACCTCTTCCACCAACAGATATCAAGTACTTCGTGAATTTGTTGGAAGTTCAACACCTCGCGAGTTGAAAATAATCTTGCAACAACAACAACAAGACATGCAAAATATTGAAGCGCCACCTGCAGGCAAGACAAGTCCTGTGAGAATATCCATGGGAAAATGTTTTAGAAACTGAATATTTCCTATTACTTTTTCCAATTGAAGGACATTACTCCAAAGAATAACAACAAAAAATGTATGTATGTTTTTTAATGATAGTGGAATAATTTTACTAAGTTAATTTATTTAGATTTCATAATTTTTATTTTATTTTCTTAAAAAAAAACAAAAAACAACAAAAAACAATGAATTCACTCATGAGAAAGGCAAGTCTATTTTTTCTCAAATCACAATTCTTAAACTGATAAACAAGAACAAAAGCATGCAGTTGTTCTTGTTGAGTCTAGCTTATACATTATAAATTGATTATTTCTAAATGAACGCTTGTAATTAGCAAAACATTGTGCAATTATAATTTTGATAAAGTTTGCTTTCTACATTCAATTGCAAGTTCCATTTTGGTAAAAATACTTCGTGTATATAGCAGATGGTCACAAAATACTAAGAAAATGGTCCTTATTTATTTTTTTCATTCTTGTCTTCATATGCAGCATACATTGAGATCACCTCTTTCTGTATATGTTATTTCATGCTTTTCAGTGAGATTTGTAGTGAAATTGAAGTGACCGGTTTCACAGAATTTTCAGTGGGATTAAACTGGCAGATGAGATTTCATTGAAATTTGATAAAATCACTCAAATAATGCGATATTTGGTCTTTTCACCAAATTTCACTGAAATTTTGGTCTGATTTTCAGTAGGGAAAAAGCCACACTATGCATATGTCCAACTTTGGACGTCTATCATTGGACAAGACCATAGAGCGCCATCTATTGCTTACTTCATGTTTTGAGTTCGGGGGGGGGGGGGGTAACTCCTAATAAGATGCCATAATGATCCAACCAATCAGAGTGCAGATGCTGGTCATGTGATGTTACATGTGCAGTGTCCATGCACTGTGTGGCTCCAGCTGTGTGCAGTGTCCATGCACTGTGTGGCTCCAGCTGTGTGCAGTGTCCATGCACTGTGTGGCTCCAGCTGTGTGCAGTGTCCATGCACTGTGTGGCTCCAGCTGTATGCAGAGCAGTCAGCCTGCTTGGAATATCTTCACAATGCCAGTATTAAAGTTGATCTCTCTTTCAATCTGTGTAGGTCATTTAATATAGTTAAGTGATGATACCATTTTTGGTATGGACATAACTTCATTATTCACCTGTCAAGTGAAGAAAACGATGATGAACAACAACAACAACGACTAGCTGTAGCTGGCACTACTTAATTGGTATTCTGAAGTGGAATCTTGTCCTCTGGATGTTGAACTGAACTTTACATGGGTTAGAATAAGTGTAAACTTATTTTGGGGGACATTAAACAGCTGTAATCTTGTAAATTTGCACCAGAAAGAAGAAGTGTTGAAAAATGGGGTCTGGGTCATACATTATCATATTATGTGTGCCTCCCAGTGTCCATGTTTGTGTGTCTCCACTTGTGTGCTTCCTTCATGTGTCCATGTTTGTATTGTCTTTGGCTGGGCCAAGCGGTCCCAGCCAAAGACAAAGATAGTATAAACAATATGTCGTCGTTGGCCAGGGATTAAGGAAACAGACTAAATTCCTGCGTGTAATTTTATGTCTAGTTTAAGGATTCCTGCTTGCTCATCAGCCAATCCCCATGCGCTAGTAATTTGGTACCCATATCCCTCACATAATACTGCTCAATTGTAATCGAGGAAGCATGCCCTTCTCCAGATGCTTAGTTTGTAACATATACTTTAGGTGTTTAGACATATACAGCTTGAGAGTAAATGCTAGATCATCTTATGTAAATCGTTCCATCTGTTGTTCCAAGCCTCTAGATACAAAATGAATCTATACAATTCAGTAACTCACATATGCGACGTCCTTCCCCAGGCGCTTAGTTTTAGCTTATATTGTAGGTGTTTGGACATATTTTGCTGGACAGTAAAGGCTTGATGATCTTACGTGAATCGTGTTGTTGGTTGTTCCAAGCCTCTAGATGCACAGTAAATGTACACCAGTCACTAACTCACGCACGACGCGACAGGAAGAAAACATGTCCTTCTCCAGACGCCTAGTTTGTAACTTCTAGTTTAGGTGTTTGGAGATATATTGATGCGGAGTAAATGCTGGGTTATCTGATTTGAATCGTTCCCTTGGATGTTCCAAGCTTCTAGATATAAAATGCACCTATACCAGTCACTAGCTCACTTATGAGACGACACGGAGGAAGAATGTCCTTCCCCAGACGCCTAGTTTGTAACATATTTTAGGCGTTTGGAGATATATTGCTCGGCGGTCTTATGTGAATCGTTCTATTTGTTGTTCCGAGCCTCTAGATACACAATTAATCTATACAAGTTAGTAACTCGCGTATGAGACGACACGGAGAACACATGTCCTTCCCCAGACGCCTTGTTTGTAACTTCTAGTTTAGGTGTTTGGAGATACATTGCTGGGGAGTAAATACTAGGTGATCTTATGTGAATCGTTCTGTTGGTTGTTCCAATACTCTTAGATACAAAATAACTCTATACAAGTTAGTAACTATTGTATGAAACGAAACGGAGAAGGCATGTCCTTCCCCAGACGCCAAGTTTGTAACTCACGGTTAAGGTGTTTGGAGATATATTGCTGGAGAGGAAATGATAGTTGATCATATGAAAATCGTTTCCTCGGTTGTTTCAAGCCCCTAGATTCACAATAGGTCTATACAAGTCACTATCTCACTTATGAGACGACAAGGAGAAAGCATGTCCTCCCCCAGACGCTTAGTTTTTACCTTATATTTTAGGTGTTTGGACATATTTTGCTGGACATTTAAGGCTTGGTGATCTTACGTGAATCGTTTTGTTGGTTGTTCCAAGCCTCTAGATACACAATAGGTCTGCACAAGTCACTAACCCACTTATGAGACGCCAAGGAGAAAGCATGTCCTTCCCCAGACGCTTAGTTTTTAGCTTATATTTTAGGTGTTTGGACATATTTTGCTGGACAGTAAAGGCTTGGTGATCTCACGTGAATCGTTCTGTTGGTTGTTCCAAGCCTCTAGCTACACAATAGGTGTATACAAGTCACTAACTCACTTATGAAACGACAAGGAGAAAGCATTGTCCTTCCCCAGACGCTTAGTTTTTAGCTTACATTTTAGGTGTTTGGGCATATTTTGTTGGACAGTAAAGGCTTGCTGATCTTAAGTGAATCGTTTTGTTGGTTGTTCCAAGCCTTTAGATGCACAAAAACGTACACCAGTCACTAACTCACGCACGAGGCGACAGGAAGAAAACATGTCCTTCCCCAGACGCCTAGTTTGTAACTTCTAGTTTAGGTGTTTGGAGATATATTGCTGGTGAGTAAATGCTAGCTTATCTTATGTGAATCGTTCCCTTGGATGTTCCAAGCCCCAAGATATAAAATGAACCTATACTAGCTCACTAGCTCACTTATGAGACGACACGGAGAAAGAATGTCCTTCCCCAGACGCCTATAGTTTGTAACTTATAATTTAGGTGCTTGGATACTGCTGCATACTAAATGCCAATGGGTCTTATGTAAATCGTTCTCTCAGCTGTTCCAAGCCTTTAAATACACAATTATTCTACACAAGTTCCTAACTCACGTGTGACACGACACGGAGAAAGCATGCCCTTTTCCAGACGCCTATTGTTTAACTCATGTTTAAGATGTTTAGACATATATTGCTTGAGAGTAAATTCTAGCCAATCTTATGTGAGTCGTCCCTTTGGTTGTTCCAAGCCCCTAGATACGAAATGAACCTATACAAGCCACCCACGTATGCGACAACGTGAAGATAGCATGTCCTTCCCCAGACGCTTAGTTTTCTGCTTATATCTTAGGTGTTTGGGGACTAAAATGCCTGGGGAGTATGGCTCCTGGGGATTACCATTCATTGGGACTATACTTCCTGTGGACTCCTTAATGCCGGGGACTTTCATTAATGGACATTATCATACCTTGCGGGTGTCATTCCGGGGGACTATTGTTCCTGGAAACCATAATTCCAGGGGACTGTCATCCGGGAACTATCATTCCTAGGTACGGTCATTCCTGAGCTACCATTCTTGGGGACTGTCTTTCTTGGCGACTATATATTCATAGAGACAATAATTCCAGGGGACCGCCATTCCTGGGGACTATGAATACTGGGGGCTGTCATTTCTGAGGACTGTCATTCCTGGTGCTCCATTACCGGGGACAGTAAGTCCTGGGAACTACCATTCCTAGGGGATGTCATTGCTGCGGGTTATCATTCCTGGGGACTGTAATCCCTGTGGATACCTGAGCGCTATAATTCCAGGGGACTGTCATTACTGGAGACTATTATTCCTGGGCACTATCCATGAGACTGTCTTTCCTTGTGATTATCAGTCCTGGTATTATTGTCAATTCTGGGTCTACCATTCCTGGGGCTACCATTCTTGGTGACTGTCATTCTTGGACGATTTTATTCCTGGGGACTATAATTCCAGTGGAATGTCATTCCTGGGGACTGTCATTCCTTAATTATCATTCCTGGGGATTATGGTCACAGTTTCCTGGAGACTATGATTCCTGTGGAGTTTGATTCCTGGGGATTGTCATTCCAGCGGACTATCATTCCTGATGGCTGACATTTCTGGGGACTGTCAATGATGGGACTATTATTACTGGGGCCTAAAATTCGAAGAACCTATCATTCTCGAGGATTCATATCTTTCCTGAGGATTATGAATTCTGTGGACTGTCATTCCTGGGGGTTGTCAATACTGGCGACTATCGTCCTTGAGGTGTATCATTACCGATTGACTGATTCCTGGGGACTATGATTCCTGGGGATTGTCATTCCTGTGGACTGTCATTCCTGCGGACTGTCATTCCTGGGGACTGTCATTCCTAGGGTGTAATTCATGTGGACTATGATTTATGGGATGGACCTACCGGGATATTGAAACAAGGCTCATTACCTGGGACTATCATTCCTGAGGGCTATAATTCCATGAGTCTGTCATTCTCCAGGACTGTCATCTCTTGGATGGTGGAATATTGAAGACTTTCATGTAATCGTGCATTTTATTCACGAGAGAACTGTTATGTCCAAAATCCGCATTCGTATTTGAACAAATACAACATTTTAACACAGCCGTCCCCAGACGGATACACGATAGTCTCCGTCTCATGGTGGACAAAAAGCGTCTGGCGAAGGACAGCTCCATCCTAAGCCCTATCAAATTTTGAGTTATGCGCGCTCGTACAAATTACGTCACAATTTTGGCTTTTTTCTCTGTTTTCAGAAAGCGGTGCACAGGCAACCAAATAGTCCCTCTCAGCAACTCCTTATTAGGCCTTGAGTTAAAATCAAACTCACAGTGGAACCAAACACATATCATACTCCAATCACCCACCACTGGCCTTCAATTATTCCTCGCAACAGAGACTAGAAAAAATATTGAAAACAATTCACTTCTCTGACAGAGGTTGCCTAAAGGGGTTAACGGATCGGCACTATTTTTAATAGTGGTCTGGTACCTACTAGAGTAGGTAATTTCGCCCCATCCTGTCAAAACTACGAATGGGTGTTCCTTGTTGACTGGCTAGAAAATGTGAGAAATTTCAGTGAGATTCGCTGAGCGGTCGACGAATTATGGGGATTCGAATTCATGTACCACAACCTAAATACAGCACTTTTTCACTTCCTCAGGCAAATTCATGGGTCAACAATGTTATCATGTGTGACTTGAGCAGCCGTCACCAGAGCCCCAAATAGTAATTACTAAGATGCTCCTCTCATTTGCACACATTTCAACACCTGAAACGACCTCTTTAGCCTTTCTCATGAATTATGGTGATTTTTTTTACAATGGTACCCCCAAAACCGCTTATTTTGATCAATTTTTAAGATTAATCTTAGGTTTTATCATAAAAACAGAATCGTGAAACTGTGAATTTGGAACTGTTTTACGGAGAAACTATTTCTGGTCAGATAAAATCACAGAAGTTGCAGCTGAAGAACAGCACGTTTCAATTATACAACGAATTCTGACCCCACCCCCCAACCAATTTCACCAATAAAGGTTGACCCCTGCCATTTTTGTTCGCCAATAGCCGAGAACGAACGTATCTATTCAAGCCGAACACTTTATTATCACGGAAAAAGTCACTTAAAGTAATCCCTAACCACTTCGGCTATTGTCTCGTCTTCTCGAGCTCGGCTAAATATGACCAAATGTCCATTAATCCATGCAAAACATGGAAAAATAGAGGTGTGTCTAGTTAAAACTATACAATATAGCCTCCGTCCAGCGGCTGGAGCACTGTTAGCGGAGTCCCTTGTCATCATTCAACATTACGTGGCTGATTGAAACAGTGATGGATTGAGTCGCTTCAACATGGGCTGCATAGGGCTTTGAAGAACACTACCTCTGTCGGCCAATGTACCAATATTCTGATAATTTTGGCCTTTTCATTTCATTTCATTTCATTTCATTTATTCACCAATATAATAAAAAAGATTATACAGTTCGGCGATAGTTACCAACAATATTCAAAATAGGTTAGCCGATATAAATAAATATGTATTGGCGGGATTAAAACCCCATGGGGCTTGTTTTATCCCTATATTACTAAACAAAATAGCTTAAATAGTATTGGCGAACATTTAAGAAGTATTGTATAAATTAATCATTCCGCGTGCATCTCCTGTCGATAGCATACACGCTAGTTGGACTATGCATGCAACGAGACTGTAATCGAGATGAAAATAAGTGAACAATAGAATAAAACGTACACAACAATACACGAAAAAATCAAGCACATGAACATTCTCGATAATAGTACTACGTGCATGCAAGTCTGCCAGCATGAAAAAAAATCAGTTATAACGTTATTTCTCTATCAGATATACTTTCAGCTTTGATTTAAAGAGAGATATTGAGCAGATTTCTTTAAGTAGAGAGGACAAACTATTCCAGACTCTTGGTGCCTTTATTTTCAAAGAATAGTAAGTAATGTCGGTAGGATAAAATGGTCTGTACAGGTTAGAGTTGGATTGTCTAGTAGAATAGTGATGGACCTCTGCAATTCTCGTGAAGATAGAACGCATCGAAACCGGTAATGTATTTGGGTGGTGGACAAATTTGTGAACAAACAAAAGTGTATGATAATCATTCAAATATAGGAGGGGAAGAATGTTCAATTTTGAGAATAGAGGGCCGGTGTGCTCCAGTTTGCCTGAGAGTGATATTACCCGTATAGCTCTCTTTTGAAGCATTACGAGAGAATGCAAATGAGTATGGTAAGTATTACCCCAAACTAGGTTGCAATAGGAAATGTATGGATAAATTAACGAGTAATACAAAATAAATAAAGTTTTTTTATTCAAATGTTCTTTGACGTGATTAATAATTCCAATATTTCTTGATATCTTCTTGGATAGTTCTGTAATATGTGTTGTCCAATTCAATTTATCATTGAAGTAGACCCCGAGAAATTTAAAGTTATCTACTTGCTCAATGTTATTTCCAGATATGCGAATATTTAGTCCAGGTATATCGCGACATCTTTTGGCGGGTTTTATGAACATAAACTTCGTTTTCTTTGTATTTAACGTTAGTCGATTACATTGAAACCAACAGTTGAGTTTGTCGAGTTCTATACAAATATTTTCAGATAAAGCAACGGGATCCAATCCAGATAGGTGAACACATGTATCATCAGCGAAGAGAATGGTGTTCAATAAAGATGAGACATTCACTATATCGTTAATGTAAATGAGAAATAATAATGGGCCTAATATAGATCCTTGGGGAACACCGCAAGTTATAGGTAGTGACTTAGATAGTGTATTATTGTAAGATGTCATTTGTGAGCGAGATGTTAAATAACTGCGGAACCAGTCATTTTGTATGCCACGGAACCCATAATAATCCAATTTTTTTAAAAGTATGTCATGATTAACGGTATCAAATGCTTTTGATAGGTCCAGAAATGTTGCGATACTATAATGTTTAGCTTCTTTCGCGGTGATTAATTTTTCTTGTAGTGATAGAACGGCTAAACAAGTGGAGTGATTTGCTCGAAATCCAAATTGATCACCAACTAGGATGTTGTTGTCTTCTAGAAAGCTAGTCATTCGTGTCACCATTAGCTTTTCAAATATCTTACTAAAGCATGGTAGAACAGATACGGGTCGATAATTTTCAATGAGACACCTTGGGCCAGATTTATAGATAGGTGTAACTTTGGCAGTTTTTAAGGAATTTGGGACAATTCCAGACCGAAAAGATAAGTTTATTATCATCGAAAGGGGAACCGCTATGTACGTGGAGACCAGTTTTACAACAGATATTCGTATCTGGTCAACGCCAGGTGCGCTATTTTTTAAATCTGTAAGAACTTCCATTATTTCGTCCGGGTTACTGGGTTCCAGCTGAAATTCTATATCAAACTGTTTATCCAGAAACTCCTCAAAACAGGTTGACGGAGTGGGGCGCTTGTCATCGAGATCTCGTGCAATATTAGTAAAATAAGTATTAAAACTATCGGCAATTGTTTCCGGATCAGAGATCTGGAGACCATCAACACTGAAAACAGAAGGCAACTTACTGGATTTGTTTCTGTTCAAAAGTTCATTTAATGTCTTCCAAGTGCCTTTAATATCGTTATTTGTCTGATTAAACTTATCCTCGTAGTATTTCTTTTTAGCCAAGTGAAGCGTATGATTTAATTTGTTCCTGTATCGCTTATATTGATGGGTTATGTCGTCGTTCTTCCTGTTGATATGGAGTTTGAATAACCGATTTTTCTCACGGATTGATTTTAATATGCCATAACTTATCCAGGGTTTCGATATTTTTGCCTTTTTAACTATTTTTGTGATAAGAGGGAAACATTCATTGTATAGTGTGCTAAATTCGTTCAGAAATAGATCCAGAGGAGTATCCACATCCGAAGGATCTGAATCGATGACTTGACTCCAGTTAGTATTCTTAATTTTTTCTATGAACGTTTGTTTTTGCTCAGAGGATATCCTACGATAACTAAAACTCGATTCTTTAGAACTGATCTCATCTATACTCTTATTTATATGGAATACAGGAAAATGGTCGGTCACATCTGAAAGAAGTATACCAGAGAGAAGTCCACCTTCGTAGAAATTTGAATAAATATTGTCGATTAAAGAAGCGGAATTGGATTTGACCCGAGTTGGTTTGGTTATCTTAGGAAAGAAATAATTTGATTTCATATTTTCTATGAAGTCTTTAGACGGTCCATGGCGGTCTGTTTTAAATAAATCAATACTGAAATCTCCCATGATAACGCATTTTTTCTTTTCATTTTTGATGGTCTGCATAATATCCGACATATGAGAGTTAAAATAATTGACATTTTTATCCGGAGGTCGATATATAATACCAAATAAGTAAACTGTTTGGTTTATTTGTGATTCAACAAAAAGCGATTCATATTCTCCATTGTCATCTATATATGACAGGTCGTCGCGAACAGTACAAGTGTAATTATTATTGACGTATAGCACTAGGCCGCCGCCTTTCCTGTTTTTTTCTAGAGGAAGTGTATGGTTCATATCCAGGTATGGTATACAGTGACTCGGTGACTGGATTAAGCCAGCTCTCGGACATTCCAATTACGGAAAAATTGAAATCAAGGTTACGGACAAGTCCCACTATTTCGGTAAAATGTTTTTTGAGGCTTCTAGCATTAAAATGGATGAACGATATGGCTTGGTTATCAGTTATATTGTTTTGTTTTATATTGGAGTTAAATGTGTCTTCAATATAATAATTAGACTGTTGATTGCTAATCTCTTTCCAATGTGATGCTTCATACGAGGTGTCGTCTGTGATGTATGTATGATTGTCTGCATCATTCAAATCTAATGGGTTGAAGCGCATGTTTTCGAACCCCTCTAGAAAAGTATCCCTTTTATCTTGAGTGTTAGGGGTGGTGGTCTCAAAGGCATTCTCAGCGAAAAAAGGCAGATTCTGAAGATCACATTTCAGAGGACATCTATAGGAATCCTTCGATTCCTGGATTAGTTACGGGTATTCTCCAGGCATAACTTTGAAGCATGCCCCAAATGCATATTATAGCAAGCGATATATATGGCAGACAACTGTAAAATTTAGAAAACAACAGCGAATAATCTATAACCAAATCACACAAAAATAGCGTCAAATGTTCTAAAGAAAAAGCCACACGTCGTATCCGCCCTCACATTGCCTGGCCTTTCTCGCATTTTACTAAAACACTTCATAATTCAACCAAAAATACCTAACTTTGCGTGGCCTGCCTTATCCATTGTCCATTTTTCAACGCCAAGTGATCCCAACATCAGCAGAAAACAGAACCCTACTAGAGTAGGTAATTTTGCCCCATCCTGTCAAAACTACGCATGGGTGTTCCTTGTTGACTGGCTAGAAAATGTGAGAAATTTCAGTGAGATTCGCTGAGCAGTCGACGAATTATGGGGCTTCGAATTCATGTACCACAACCTAAATACAGCACTTTTTCACTTCCTCAGGCAAATTCATGGGTCAACAATGTTATCATGTGTGACTTGAGCAGCCATCACCAGAGCCCCAAATAGTAATTACTAAGATGCTCCTCCCATTTGCACACATTTCAACACCTGAAACGACCTCTTTAGCCTTTCTCATGAATTATGGTGATTTTTGTTACAATGGTACCCCCAAAACCGCTTATTTTGATCAATTTTTAAGATTAATCTTAGGTTTTATCATAAAAACAGAATCGTGAAACTGTGAATTTGGAACTGTTTTACGGAGAAACTATTTCTGGTCAGATAAAATCACGGAAGTTGCAGCTGAAGAACAGCACGTTTCAATTATACAACGAATTCTGACCCCACCCCCCAACCAATTTCACCAATAAAGGTTGACCCCTACCATTTTTGTTCGCCAATAGCCGAGAACGAACGTATCTATTCAAGCCGAACACTTTATTATCACGGAAAAAGTCACTTAAAGTAATCCCTAACCACTTCGGCTATTGTCTTGTCTTCTCGAGCTCGGCTAAATATGACCAAATGTCCATTAATCCATGCAAAACATGGGAAAATGGAGGTGTGTCTAATTAAAACTATACAATATAGCCTCCGTCCAGCGGCTGGAGCACTGTTAGCGGAGTCCCTTGTCATCATTCAACATTACGTGGCTGATTGAAACAGTGATGGATTGAGTCGCTTCAACATGGGCTGCATAGGGCTTTGAAGAACACTACCTCTGTCGGCCAATGTACCAATATTCTGATAATTTTGGCCTTTTCAGAGGACATCTATAGGAATCCTTCGATTCCTCGATTAGTTACGGGTATTCTCCAGGCATAACTTTGAAGCATGCCCCAAATGCATATTATAGCAAGCGATATATATGGCAGACAACTGTAAAATTTAGAAAACAACAGCGAATAATCATAACCAAATCACACAAAAATAGCGTCAAATGTTCTAAAAAAAAGCCACACGTCGTATCCGCCCTCAAATTGCCTGGCCTTTCTCGCATTTTACTAAAACACTTCATAATTCAACCAAAAATACCTAACTTTGCGTGGCCTGCCTTATCCATTTTCCATTTTTCAACACCAAGTGATCCCAACATCAGCAGAAAACAGAACCCTACTAGAGTAGGTAATTTTGCCCCATCCTGTCAAAACTACGCATGGGTGTTCCTTGTTGACTGGCTAGAAAATGTGAGAAATTTCAGTGAGATTCGCTGAGCGGTCGACGAATTATGGGGCTTCGAATTCATGTACCACAACCTAAATACAGCACTTTTTCACTTCCTCAGGCAAATTCATGGGTCAACAATGTTATCATGTGTGACTTGAGCAGCCATCACCAGAGCCCCAAATAGTAATTACTAAGATGCTCCTCCCATTTGCACACATTTCAACACCTGAAACGACCTCTTTAGCCTTTCTCATGGATTATGGTGATTTTTTTTACAATGGTACCCCCAAAACCGCTTATTTTGATCAATTTTTAAGATTAATCTTAGGTTTTATCATAAAAACAGAATCGTGAAACTGTGAATTTGGAACTGTTTTACGGAGGAACTATTTCTGGTCAGATAAAATCACGGAAGTTGCAGCTGAAGAACAGCACGTTTCAATTATACAACGAATTCTGACCCCACCCACCAACCAATTTCACCAATAAAGGTTGACCCCTACCATTTTTGTTCGCCAATAGCCGAGAACGAACGTATCTATTCAAGCCGAACACTTTATTATCACGGAAAAAGTCACTTAAAGTAATCCCTAACCACTTCGGCTATTGTCTCGTCTTCTCGAGCTCGGCTAAATATGACCAAATGTCCATTAATCCATGCAAAACATGGGAAAATGGAGGTGTGTCTAGTTAAAACTATACAATATAGCCTCCGTCCAGCGGCTGGAGCACTGTTAGCGGAGTCCCTTGTCATCATTCAACATTACGTGGCTGATTGAAACAGTGATGGATTGAGTCGCTTCAATATGGGCTGCATAGGGCTTTGAAGAACACTACCCCTGTCAGCCAATGTACCAATATTCTGATAATTTTGGCCGTTTCAGAGGACATCTATCATGTGTCTATAGGAATCCTCCGATTCCTCGATTAGTTACGGGTATTCTCCAGGCATAACTTTGAAGCATGCCCCAAATGCATATTATAGCAAGCGATATAACTGTAAAATTTAGAAAACAACAGCGAATAATCTATAACCAAATCACACAAAAATAGCGTCAAATGTTCTAAAGAAAAAGCCACACGTCGTATCCGCCCTCACATTGCCTGGCCTTTCTCGCATTTTACTAAAACACTTCATAATTCAACCAAAAATACCTAACTTTGCGTGGCCTGCCTTATCCATTGTCCATTTTTCAACACCAAGTGATCCCAACATCAGCAGAAAACAGAACCCTACTAGAGTAAGTAATTTTGCCCCATCCTGTCAAAACTACGCATGGGTGTTCCTTGTTGACTGGCTAGAAAATGTGAGAAATTTCAGTGAGATTCGCTGAGCGGTCGACGAATTATGGGGCTTCGAATTCATGTACCACAACCTAAATACAGCACTTTTTCACTTCCTCAGGCAAATTCATAGGTCAACAATGTTATCATGTGTGACTTGAGCAGCCATCACCAGAGCCCCAAATAGTAATTAGTAAGATGCTCCTCCCATTTGCACACATTTCAACACCTGAAACGACCTCTTTAGCCTTTCTCATGAATTATGGTGATTTTTTTTACAATGGTACCCCCAAAACCGCTTATTTTGATCAATTTTTAAGATTAATCTTAGGTTTTATCATAAAAACAGAATCGTGAAACTGTGAATTTGGAACTGTTTTACGGAGAAACTATTTCTGGTCAGAAAAAATCACAGAAGTTGCAGCTGAAGAACAGCACGTTTCAATTATACAACGAATTCTGACCCCACCCCCCCAACCAATTTCACCAATAAAGGTTGACCCCTGCTATTTTTGTTCGCCAATAGCCGAGAACGAACGTATCTATTCAAGCCGAACACTTTATTATCACGGAAAAAGTCACTTAAAGTAATCCCTAACCACTTCGGCTATTGTCTCGTCTTCTCGAGCTCGGCTAAATATGACCAAATGTCCATTAATCCATGCAAAACATGGAAAAATGGAGGTGTGTCTAGTTAAAACTATACAATATAGCCTCCGTCCAGCGGCTGGAGCACTGTTAGCGGAGTCCCTTGTCATCATTCAACATTACGTGACTGATTGAAACAGTGATGGATTGAGTCGCCTCAACATGGGCTGCATAGGGCTTTGAAGAACACTACCTCTGTCGGCCAATGTACCAATATTCTGATAATTTTGGCCTTTTCAGAGGACATCTATAGGAATCCTTCGATTCCTCGATTAGTTACG
>JAVTVY010026618.1:0-10971 GCA_036873755.1 Hanleya hanleyi | reverse complement strand
TCGTTTCTTAATATATGTTTGACTGTAATGAAGTATACACTATATCTATACTTATATCCTTTAGAGTATAAAGTATGCCTCTGGGTTATCGCCATGTGCCCATTCACACTTCCGTGCGTTTCAACTTCTGTGCCATTATTATTCTGATAAGGCAATCGACGACGAACTCAAATCCAGTTATGAAAAAAAATGACTATTATCCTATATTGCTTATACCAAGTTACATGAATATATGCGGGAATTATCGGATGTGTGAAGGGATTGACTGTACAGTAACGTATTGTCGTCCAACGGATTATTACATAAAATTTAAGCCCTGGATCAAACCGCTTGGCGTTTTTTCAGCTATTCGCCACGACTGTACGTAATACCCGCATAACGCCCGAGTGAGGAGAGGCTTACCGTTTTTTGTTGTTTTTTTTAATGCTGAAAAATATATATGCATGTATGTTACGTATCAATTATGTGAACAGGTTATATATGCATATACTTGACACGTACATCCATAGTTTACAGTCGATATTGATTCAAAGTTATGTACGATAGCCGCTTTACATTTATTTATACAGCAAAATCGTATTTAACCCTATCTGCCCTGGGCGATTTGGGGTGTATCGCAGCCTGGGGGGGGGGGGGGCGGAAAGTGCCCCCCCCCTATATATTTTCGCTATCGCTGAGGCTAGAGGGCTGAAACTTACCACACTATATCTTTGGGTCAAGCTCTACCAGAAAATGTAAAAAAATCCAAGATGCCGCCATGATGACGTCACTGTGACGTCATATTCCAAAAGAGCATTTTTTGAAAATCGTCGATTTTTTTTATTTTTGTTTTTTCTTCGCAAAAACTGCATGATAAATTAGTAAATAATAATCTGATATGAAATAAAATAAGTTTTACCCACTTTTCCGTAGATAAAAGCAAAAATTTTGAAGAAATATGATGAAAGCATAACTTTTTCTTGTACCCCACATGGCCGCCATTTTGAATTTACCCATGATCCTCTGCTCGTGGGGTTATGCAAGTAAGCTCAAAATGACCCCAATACGATACCCTATAATGTCACGAATGTTTCAGCTCTCCATTTTTTGGCGTTTCGGAGATATCGCAGAAAGTTTGGTAGGAGGGCATTTTGGCCCCCCTCCCCCAGGCCTGGTAGGGTTAATGGGGGAAGGGAGGGAGGGGGAACAAATCAGGGGGTGTTTTTTGGTGATGCTAAGACATATGTTTCAGAAAAATGCATCGAATCGCGTTGAATTAACTTGCTGAATTTTTGCGTAATTTTTGAAGAAATATGGCGAAAACATCACTTTTCTGGTACCCCCACATGGCCGCCATTTTAAATTTACCCATGATCCTTTGCTCGGGGGGTCATGCAAATAGGCTCAAAATGACCCCAATAGGATAATCGAAAAAGTCACGGAGTTTCAGCTCTCGATTTTCTGTCGTCCCGGAGAAACCAACAGGGGGGGGGGGGCGAAAAGTGCCTCCCCCCAGGCCAGGTAGGGTTAAGTTGTAAAACTGTAATATAGGTATACGCTTCGCCAGAATGTATCACGGCGCGGACGTCACAGGGAGCAAGATTTAGGATACTATAAATCATGAATCATATATTTGAAACCGGTAATTTTTCGCATTTATACAGGTTTTCTATCGATAAATCCATAGTTCGCGGACTAGCGGCGTACGACGGCAACAAGACCTATGTGACAGATATCACTTCGCCTCACGATTATCTCGCACCTTGAAAAAACCCCGATTCCCTCACGATCGAGGATTCACGATCATGAACAGATCGTGTACGGGTAAACGATTCAAACACAATATCGCGAGAGATTTTTTTTTCTGAGAAGACTCAAATAATTTTTTTCATTTTTTTTCTCAATATCCTCGCGACCGATTCACGATTGGTCGTTTTTTCAATCTAGAATCTAGAATATTGAAGAAAAATCGCGAATGAAGAGAAAAAACGATTAATGGGAACGCTCCCTTACCTACTATGCAGTTGTTGGTAATGGGGCTTTCTATACACGTCAATAGATGCACGTCTGTGCCAATGGTCACTTTGATTTGCTGGGATCGTCTTCTTCTCGGACAACAATGTCAAATTTGAATAAAAATTAGCAAATTAATGTGGAAATGATCAAGGGAAAATTCCCTTTAAGAATACTGATAGACCATATCTATGACAAAGACATTCATTCAGCATTCGTTTGGATAGGTTTGATCGATATTGACAGTACGAATTTGCGACGGCAGGACGCCTTGTACACGCAAACCAAATTACCTCAACGTTTTGTGTTAAAAGATTATGTGTCTTCGTGCTTGTGATTGACAGATCGGCTTTTCGTTCATATTTAGTGCCGTTTATATTTAGTACATCAAATCAAGTTAACCATATGTATCTGTGTAGCTATCTGCGAGCATTATTATTCTATTCTAGATCACTTCGATTTCTTGGCTATATTCTACGGTGGCTCATAAGTGACATTGATATTTTTTTAATTTTGTATTATTTTTTTTTGCATTATCACCTAGGTGGAAATTATTCTCACCTGGGTGGAAATTATTTTCACCTGGGTGGAAATTATTCTCACCTGGGTGGATATTATTATCACCTGGGTGGAAATTATTTTCACCTGGGTGATATTATTATCACCTGGGTGGAAATTATTCTCACCTGGGTGGAAATTATTTTCACCTGGGTGGATATTATTATCACCTGGGTGGAAATTATTTTCACCTGGGTGGAAATTATTTTCACCTGGGTGATATTATTATCACCTGGATGGAAATTATTCTCACCTGGGTGGAAATTATTTTCACCTGGGTGGAAATTATTTTCACCTGGGTGATATTATTATCACCTGGGTGGAAATTATTCTCACCTGGGTGGATATTATTATCACCGGGGTGGAAATTATTCTCACCTGGGTGGAAATTATTTTCACCCGGGTGGAAATTATTTTCACCCGGGTGATATTATTATCACCTGGGTGGAAATTATTCTCACCTGGTGGAAATTATTTTCACCTGGGTGGAAATTATTTTCACCCGGGTGATATTATTATCACCTGGGTGGAAATTATTCTCACCTGGGTGGAAATTATTATCACCTGGGTGGAAATTATTCTCACCTGGGTGGAAATTATTCTCACCTGGGTGAAAATTATTTTCACCTGGGTGATATTATTATCACCTGGGTGGAAATTATTCTCACCTGGGTGGAAATTATTTTCACCTGGGTGATATTATTATCACCTGGGTGGAAATTATTCTAACCTGGGTGAAAATTATTTTCACCTGGGTGGAAATTATTTTCACCCGGGTGATATTATTATCACCTGGGTGGAAATTATTCTCACCTGGGTGGAAATTATTATCACCTGGGTGGAAATTATTCTCACCTGGGTGGAAATTATTTTCACCTGGGTGGAAATTATTTTCACCTGGGTGATATTATTATCACCTGGATGGAAATTATTCTCACCTGGGTGGATATTATTATCACCTGGGTGGAAATTATTCTCACCTGGGTAGAAGGAGTTCGCATGAAACAACGGAGTGAACGGCGCTGGTATAGGGTGCATTCCACACCGAAATGATGTGCGGTTAAAAATAGACATGGGTTCGGGTCTTCGGCCTTAAATATATGTGAAATCTTTAAGAAAACCCCTGGAAAATTATATATTTTCCAAATCACACTCATGCCATTATTCCAGGAGGCAAGTGAGCTATTGAAATTGAAAATGAAAGACGTGCAATCCTTCTTAAACCTTCTTCAACTTTTCTGAAAAACTCCTTAAAATATATGAAAATGTGTCAAATTCTACCCGCAACCCAGAGAAAACGTACGAAATGATTTTCTTTGTATGTATGTTAAAGTGTTTCCTGTCCAAAGGACAATTTAAAATGGCGAAAAAACAGGGGGTCGACCTACTCGTTTTTTGTAAAATTTTATCGCCATAAAGGATCATCATTTTCGTTTCCCGAAAAAGTGAGGATTTTGGCCTGCCTGATATTCAATTCCGGAAACGATTAACTCCGTAGTGTCGCGTAGTTGAGACCAGCAAGCAACAACCTGTAACCATCTCGGTCATCTATACGCTGTAAGACTGACCCTGGGATCGTGTGTATCCATGTTCAGCCTACTTTCGGCAATTGCAGGAGGGAATTTCCATAAAGGAATACCACGTGACTTCGTCAGCCAATCAGCTAAAGTCTACCGACGTAACCCCAACGTAACTCGCCATTTTCGAGCCATGTGATGAACTACTTGTTCAACATTTCAGATCCACCACACCTCTTGTATGATACGAAAGTTATTCATACCTATATATTTTGTAAGCTCAGGCAATATCTGTTCCAGAAGTGGTATGAATACCTGTAATTTATCAGATTTCTCGAGTCTGTTCACCGCCGGATGAAGGCCGAACAGAATGCGGTAAAACACCAGGGGCGTCGTTAGGGGGAGGGGGGGGGGGTCGTCCGGTGCGAACGACCCGCCCCCCTTGGCCTCGCCAAAAATTAAAACAGAAGAAAAAGCAAAAGAAAAAACAAAAAACAAAAACAGAGAAAACAAAAACAAAATAAAAAAAGCATAAAAACACAAAACAAAAAAAAGACATAAAAATTACAGATAGAGTGCCAAGACCTGTAGTGGTGTGTAAAAGGCCCGTTTTGTTTGTGTCGAACCAGGAAGTCAAATGGAGTCCGGCATATTCTTCAATATCGATGCGGGTTTATGCGAAACAAATGTGAAAATAGAACCATAGATCTATATACATTGTGTTCAGATTTGTTTCCGAGAAAACGGGTAAAACGCATCTCCGGCAACCGGAGACCCTGGAGCTTCCGGGGCCTAGGCTGCCCCTGGACCCTCGCCTGTCAGGCTGTGACGATCGCTCATGTTAGCTTTGTGTAAATGAATCGCTATCATATTGCTTCTAATGTTCCATCATGTAAAGGTCATCGGTTTTTTATGTGTTCTTTTTATGTGATAAATATAACTAAACAGTCAAATGGATTCTGGCATGAAGTATGATTTTTCCAATATCGATGAGTGCTTATAAATGCGAAACATACGTGAAAATAGAAGCATAAATCTGCATACATTACGTTCGAATTTATTTCTGGGAAAACTCTTAGAACGCGTCTCTGGAGATCTGGAACTTCGGAGCTTCCGGGGCCTAAACGGCTCGTGGACCCTCGCCTGTTGGGCTGTGAGGATTTCCTTGTTTTATCTGTGTGTGAATGAATCGTATCTGTAGGCATATTGGTTTCCCTCCCAAGAACTATAAGTCATCGTTTTGTAGGTTTTAAATATAACTAGAACGTCAAATGGATGAAGGCATGAGGTGCGATGTTTTCAATATCGATGCATGCTTATAATTGCGAGAAAAAAAATCGTGAAAATAGAATCATAAATGTGCATTCAGTATGATCAGTTTTATTTCCGGAAAAACGTTCAGAACGCATCTCCGGCTATCTTGGACCCCGGAGCTTCCGGGGCCTAGGCGGCCCCTGGACCCCCGCCTGTTGGGCTGTGATAGTGGTCCCCAACTTTCAATTACGTTCCGACGCCACTGGGTTAGCCGACGAGGTATATAGGCCCAAAGCGTTTTATTGTGTTTTCAACATGACAAAAGAGAATAAAATATAATACTGAATTTTGACAAATGACAGGTCAGTTTAATTGTTGGAAATCGCTCAGAATGCATCTCAGGCCACCTAAGGTCTCAGAGCTGTATAATGTAACCCTAAATCTGCATACATTATGTTCAGATTTAATTCCTGGAAAACGCTTAGAACCCATCTCCGGCGATCTAGGACCCCGGAGCTTCCGGGGCCTAGGCGGCCCCTGGATCCTCGCCTAAAGTGCTATGATAATCGACCCCCAATTGAAAAATCCTAGCGACGCCCATGAACACCGGATATCGCTCCGCGATAATAGAGACACACGATTCGCAAGCCATCTTATGGATGGCGAAGTGTACGCAAAGGCAGCGAGCAAATGTTATATCTTCATTTGAAGAAATGATTACGTCCAGCAGGGTGATACTATAGATTTCAGTCAATAGAAAGGGAAGAAGAATTAGCATGCTGTCAAAAACAGGCGACCTTCCTTATTCTGAAATTAGGGCCATTTGTGCGAAACCGTGATCGAGTGTACCCATAGTGACAGTACGTCATGTACATGTACATACGGGCAATCTGTGGCCAAATTGACTATAATATTAATACAATAAAATGAAAATATATAATGATTTCCACCCAGGTGAGAATAATTTCCACCCAGGTGATAATAATTTCCACCCAGGTGAAAATAATTTCCACCCAGGTGATAATAATATCCACCCAGGTGAGAATAATTTCCACCCAGGTGATAATAATTTCCACCCAGGTGAGAATAATTTCCACCCAGGTGAGAATAATTTCACCCAGGTGAAAATAATTTCCACCCAGGTGATAATAATATCCACCCAGGTGAGAATAATTTCCACCCAGGTGATAATATTATCACCCAGGTGAAAATAATTTCCACCCAGGTGAGAATAATTTCCACCCAGGTGAAAATAATTTCCACCCAGGTGATAATAATATCCACCCAGGTGAGAATAATTTCCACCCAGGTGATAATATTATCACCCAGGTGAAAATAATTTCCACCCAGGTGAAATAATTTCCACCCAGGTGAGAATAATTTCCACCCAGGTGATAATAATATCACCCAGGTGATAATAATATCACCCAGGTGAAAATAATTTCCACCCAGGTGAAAATAATTTCCACCCAGGTGAGAATAATTTCCACCCAGGTGATAATAATATCACCCAGGTGAAAATAATTTCCACCCAGGTGAAAATAATTTCCACCCAGGTGATAATAATATCCACCCAGGTGAGAATAATTTCCACCCAGGTGATAATATTATCACCCAGGTGAAAATAATTTCTACCCAGGTGATAATAATATCCACCCAGGTGAGAATAATTTCCACCTAGGTGATAATGCAAAAAAAAAAAATACAAAATTAAAAAAATATCAATGTCACTTATGAGCCACCGTAATATTCCCTATATTTCACAACACAACTAATTTCATTTGACACTTTTTTCGAACAAGTCGGCATGCTTGCCCCATTTATCTGTTTTTTTTTATGATACTCTTTCGGCAAAATGAGATTTTTTAGTCGTTATTGGTACATAATTCAATCACGTGGATCAGTACGTACGCCTAGAGCTCACAAAACGTCATTCGATGTTCGGTTTACTAATAAATCAACACCCTTATCTTTGTTCTATAGGTTATATATTCCAGCAAAGATTGCCCATGACTTTCGCGGATCTAGTGTACAGGCAGCTTTGCCGTACCTCTATGTCTCCAATCGTGGAAGCAGAACGATGGCTTGGATGATTCCTGTTTCCTATCGGTAACTTCAAAATGTAATTCTCTTGAAATCAAAAGCAAAATGAGAACAAATAGCATTTCACATATTCCCTATTGTTAGTTTAGTTCATCGTGTGCGTGAACACTCAAGGTATTGACAACGGTGCCATCTTTGTCGTTTTGAGAAGCTCAACTCCAAAATAGCAAAACTAGGGCCTATGAAAAAAAAATCTGGAAGTGGCAATATTGTTGCAGTTGCCACACAGAAAATAACCATGAATGCACAAATTTAGCTTTTCATACACAAAACGTTGTTAAACGAGATTGGTTGTGAAATACAGGAAATATATCTGGGATTTCGATGTGATCTGTGCCAAGCCATCGAAGTTTGTTTGATCCAAGACTTGAATGTTTTTCTGCTAATCAAGCTTGAGATAGACGTCCGTCGAGCTGAAAATAGTAGTCGTGATTCACACCTATCCGTCATTGGATATTCTGTGAATATCGAAACGATCGGTTAACTTTGAAATATCGGCCTAATACTTGGGATTCCGTTGCATGGTATGCAATCTGGAATACATCCATTACCACATCGTGGTGTTCCACAACGTATATTTAACCACTACAGTCATCATAATCGACTTCTGTCCAAGCGGGCAAATTTTCACTACAACCTTAAATAATAGTCAATTCCATCCATTTTGCGCACAGATTGGTTCAAATTTTAAGGAGAAGGTTTTGTTTTGCGAATATATGGCCATTTAAGGTAACCATCAAATAATTCCAGCGATCGAAAAACGCCACATTGTTCGCTCGTCTAGCGCGCACGTAGCAGCCGAAATTGTAATCTAATGAAAACGACATCCGTCGGGTTCCGGGTGTTTGAAGGAATAGGACCTTACCCATGTGATTTCCGGGTGTGACATGGAACATTATGGGCCCCTTATCAAAATTTATCCCCTATCTCCGGAACGACAAACAATTGAAAGCAGGCCCTCCGCGACTTTTTATTTTATCATATAAAGACTATTTGCATTACATGCGTCTAGTCCGTCATTCATAATCTAGCCGTCGTCCATTAGAGAATATCCGCGTTCATAATCCAAAGACCTATTCCATATTCCATATAACAGTATTAGCACCAAATTCAAAAAGACAATCATAGTATACATAAACATAGGCTTGTTTTCTGCAAGAGAGAAGCGGTCAACAATGATGCCGGCAAGACATCATGATGTTCCGAAAATATCAAATCCGTATCGCTGATCATTATTCTTAATCCGAGTAGGGGAGCATTGGTATATTCAATATGGCGGCCATGCGGGGCATTTTTCTTCAAAATTCATGCTTTTCTTCGAGGGCAAACTCAATTTTATTTCACATCACACTATTATTTACTAATTAATCATGCAGTTTTTGTAAAGAAAATAATGTGACATCATCAAAGCCGCCATCTTGATTTTTTTTTACATTTTCTGGTAGAGCTTGACCCAAGGGCATAGTGCGATAAGTTTCCGGCCCTAGCTCAAGGGGTAAGACAAATAAGGCAAACAAGGTACGGCATACATGGTGTTGATGTCTTCTCTACGTTGAAACAATCATTTTTCTCACACTCGAGACTACGACTACGTGCGGTAATATAACACAACTAACAATTAATTTAGTATCGTCCTGAACCTCATTCAGAGCGCTCGTTGAAGTTGTAACGGTAATTGTCCTTCAAAGCTTGGCGAGGTTTTGTTACGCATATACAGGACAAATCGAAATAGATTCAGAGACAACCTGTAATCACACCTGAACGATTGTGCTGTCCGGACGTATGGCTCGGGTCAAACTTCTTTCCATATCTTCTTGTTAGAATAAGCATTATCTCTATTTATGGTATGTGGATCAGTCAGAATCCAGGAACAGAATTTCTCATACGTGATTATTCAATAAAACACAGTATAGAATTATATGTTTGTCTACGTTTCTAATGTTCTTTTTTTCATCTTCTGTCAACGGCTGACGTTGTGGTAATCGATACAGGTGTCGTAAACCAAACACGCTATTTGCATTCTGACGAACTGACGCAGTGATAAATTATTGTACAAATCAGTTATGAACATTAACTGGAAAATTCTCGGCAATCAGCCATGAAGTATGGGCAAAGTACCAAACACATCTACATTTTTCCAACAACTCGTACTAAAAAAGATTTGATTTCCAAATTAGCCCCTGCCCTACATGTTTTCTGTATGTCATTTGATATTAACGTAATTAAATACGAAAAGTAGCAGCGGTAAGGATATTTTCTGACTATGCCCGTCGGTCGTTGTTTTGATTTGCTTTCGTCCATCAGTTTTGTTGCTTAGACTATTCACTGTTTATCTATTTTCAGAGGTTTCTATTGCATATTTGTCCAATGCCTCGTAACAACTCTCGGGGTGAAGGTCTTAACGAAGTTCATAATATGACAATATTCTTAGTAGGTGAAAGTATTCTCAGTTCTTGTTTCACAACTCTAAGCTGATCATTAAATAAGTTGAATGGGATCATGCTAAGGTAGCATTGTATCACGGGCAGAAGCCAGTACATTGTTTAATTACAACACATATAAGGGAAGTGGGAAGAGATGCCGAAATACTGACAGAGCCACACGACTTCACAGTATAGTCTTCTGGTTAACCTATTTTGAAGCACAGATCAAGAGTCTAACGATTCTTGATATGTGTTGAATCTCAGGTACGCTTTTATTGTACCTGTTCATGTGGCAACTTGGATGGCATGACCACACGGCTCCTAGCACCGGCATAAGCGGTATTAGATATAAATCTCTAGAGCTATGATGGAAATGCTCTGACAACCCGTATATTGGTAATTGGTGAGCTGTGTGGCTGTGACAACTCGTACACTGGGCTTTGGTGAGCTGTATCGTCGTTAGATGAAAATGACGGCATTTAACACAAAAGACTAGTCTTTATTAGGCCCGATGTCATGCTACCACTTTGATGCCACATTTCATTGTGCTATACTTTGTAACACTATAGCATCGTAGTATAACAAAGGAAGTGTCTCATTCCTGTGCCCATGTGCATGCACTTCCACGTTGAGTAGAGAATACACTTTTATTCGTGAGCGTCATTGGTATATACACATTATATGTATCTTTTTGTTCACAAATAAAACATGGTTGGATATTGTGAAGGGAGGGGGTAACCTTTCATGTTTTATATTCATATACATAATATATTATATCTTCAGATGAATAAATTAACAAATGCAAGCGTCTATTTCGGCATTCCATACTCAGCTGTTTTCCATTACAGAATTTCCGCGTCTATAATCCAAAGACTTAATTCATATAATAGCATTAGCCCCAAATTGAATTAATATATATAAAACTAGGTTAGTCTCCTGTAAGAGAGAAGCAGTCAACAGTTTTCAATGATGCCTGCTGCTGCAAGACATCATGAGGTTGAAATAATATCAAATCCTTATCGCTAATCAATATTCCTAATCCATATGATTTTCGTTGTAATGTCGTTATCTAGAATATGATGTATCTCAGTCACGCTTTTATTGTGACAGTTCATATGAACGCT